>BQNB010014914.1:0-27616 GCA_026074375.1 Tanacetum coccineum | reverse complement strand
AGGCAAATAAAAAACTGGAAAGAGACTAAATCTACTTATTACTAAACCGATTTTAGCACTTAGGTTTTAGGACTCAAAAAGCTATTTGAAAACCATTAAGCTGAAAACAGTACTTCACCTAGACTCAATAAGCAATAAAAACTAGAAATAAGCAAATCTAATAAGCTTGAAAACATCAAAAGCTTTTAAGACAGTTAACTCAAAGAGACACTTTAAAAGGATTTTGACCAAAGATTTAAGCTTAAATTTTGAACAAATAAGCATAAAAAAAGATGAAACATGAAAACAGATTTAGGACTAGACTCAATTAACGCAAATAAGCTGGAAATAAGCAAATTAGTTAAAGAAATAAGCTAGAAAATGAAGTTGAAAATGACTGCATACAAGAGACTTATTTTTGGCTTTTTGTATGAAAAGGCTAATTTGCAGCTTAAAAATAGGACTAAATAAGCAGAATAAAAGGCTAAAAATCCAAAACAGATCTAAAGTTATGTTGACTTAAGCTAATCAAATTACAAAAAGAAAAATCTAAAAGCTAATTAAGCCAAAAAGCTAAAAAAGACAATTAAACCAAACACCTCTTTAAAAACTGAAATCACACTTTAAGGCTTAAACTGATCTTATGAGTTCTTAATAAGCAAAAACAGATGATTAACTAAGCATATTAAAGGCAAATAAGTACAAACAAATCACAAATAAACATTAGAAAAAAAAAATTAAAGCTCACAACAGCATTAACTGCTTATTTAAACAATATTAACTCTAAAATAGACAGATTTCATAAAAAGTCAACTTAAACTACTTATCAGCTAAGATCTAAATACTGTAAACTATTATGAGGTAACATAAGCACAAAAGAAACAATAATAAGCACTAATTAAGCAGTTGAATAAGCAACAAAAGAAGTTTAGGTAAAAAGTGAAAATGAAACATACCTTGTCCTTTGCTCAAACAAGGACTTAAACTGCTCTTAAGAGCTCAATCTACAAGCTCCAGCTCATTACATAAGCTGGTAAAACCTATAAGCCCTTCTAGTTCTGGCTTATCTTCCAAAAGCTTATAATGATTTTTGAGACTATTTAAGTGAAAGGCTTATTCAGTTAAGCTTTAGGAGAGCTTAACTGAATAAACAATAGCTTATAGAGTACAAAGAGCTTATTGAGCTTATTAATCACATCCAAACATAACTTCAACAATTTTGCTTAAAAGTAAAAACACAATTTAAAACACAATTTTAAATGAAACTAAAATTTTATTAATTATTAAGATGTTACAAGATTTTGAAAATTACACTAAAAGCTACTCTAAAAAACTACTAAAAACTACACTAGATAATTCTACTGTGTGAGATTGGGCCTCTATTTATATGGGTGAGAGAAGCTTCTAGGCTGGAGGAGCGTCCCTCAATCTTCAATCCTAGCCCTCCAATCATAACAAACTTCAATCCATCAATTTTAGCCCTTGGATTACTCTCCATGTATAATTGACCAATAGAGAGTCTTAAGATCGCCAACATGTCAGGTTATGACGTGTTAGCTTGCCACATTGACCTTTTAGAAGTCTGGGAGTGTGGTGGATTGAAGTTGCTTTTACCCTGTGTTCGTTATGGTGAAAATGAGGGGAAGGAGGATGAATAGTAACTTAGGCGGGTTTATTATTTTTGACTGGATAATGGATTGAGCTTCACTTACTTATTTAGGCATGGATCAGGATTTGGATATTGGATTGGATTAGGCTTATGATTTTAGACATATAGATTTAGGCTTAGGTTTAATATACTTCAAATATTAATGGGCTGACCCGGCCAACAAAACGGGTACGGGTTGGCCCATTAAAAATGAATACGCCTTCGGCTTCGTTTTTTCTCACGCTCTTCCAATCTCGTGCTTGGTTTTGTCCAATTTGGCTTCGTTTTTGTCTTTTTTTGAATATCCGTTACCTGCACATTACATTTGACAAAACACACATATACAATATATTTTTCATGTATTAATTATCATTTAAGCTCGTTTTAAAAAAGAAAAATGATATGTGATTAGACACATATCAAGATTCCCCCATACTAAGCTATTGTCGTGTCCTCACGCAATGTCTTAAACACACGTAGAAAACTAAAAATTCCCCCCCAGACTAATTACCTCAAAAAGTAGATAAGTGTTCATCTAAGGGGATTAAAAAATCACTTGTTTAAAACGCCCCATTTTACCATTTTTTCATACATTTATATATAACTTTAAGGTTCACGGAACAAGAAACACTAAAAAGATAAATTTATCGTCCTTGATTTTTCACCCACCCCAAACCAAGCTTAAAAACAAAATCATTGTTAAATACGAAGTTAAGATGCTAACACTACATATAGATGCAAATTGTGTACGCATAGCTACTTTCCGCTCCCTTATTTCTAAATCCTTGAAGAATTTTATTTTTATTATTGGTGACAAATAAATTATATCCTTATTCATATAAAGTAAACTCAGTTTAGACCATAATTAGTTTGAAATCCTTTCCTAAAGAGACGATGTGGTGAGAATAAGTTCTACATTAAGGTTCTAATTTCACATGATTTAAGGGTTATCTTTTTTATTTCATCCAAAACAACTCAACTATGAGTCCAGAGACGAAGGCTTTATTTAGATAAACCGGAGTCAAAATTTGGCTTTATTATGATCATTATTATTATTGCAACATTATTAAACCCCTCGGTCCTTTAAACAACTGCCACATCGGTATGCGAACCGACCATGGTCCAGGAGTCTTATTTCGACCAGGAGATCCTTGACCTTTTTGAAAACTGTCACATCGGTATGCTAGCCGACCATGATCCAGTAAACTTTTATCAGTCATGGATTTATTATTCTTATTATTACCTCCACCCTTTAAATGACTGTCACATCGGGCGGCCGGCAAGAGGCATTATACTTTTTATCAAGCCCACAAGTTTTTTTTATTTATTATTATTACCTCCACCCTTTAAACGACTACCACATCGGTTGTGAGCCGGCAAGAGGTAGTGGTCTTATTTCGGCTTTGGTTATTACATAATTATTATATAGCCGAAAATTTAAGTCCTGTGAATTTTAACTACCTAGACAATGGTAGCGAGCCGTCAAGAATCGGTAACCTATTTTCTCACAACACTGACAAAACCTCGATGTGTACCTTAATTTCACCAGAAGGAAACACTGCGAAGTGATTTAAATTAAGAATCGTAAAAACCAAAGTAACTTTATTTATTAAACAATTATATATTGTTTATTAAGCTGGTGGGAGTAAAAAGCCACAATTAACCTCTATGAGCTCTAAAGAGATCCAACTACTCTACGTTTAGCATCTAACTTATATTTAACTCTATCATTTTTCGTTCTTCGCAAATTTAAAATCTTTAATAAAAAGATTCGTAAAATGCTTAGTCTAATAAAAACAAACTTTGCATATTTAAAGTCAATTATGGAAACTTGCAAACTATTGGCTCTTTCAAGCTAGAATTCGCGTTTTAAAGCTTTTTGCATAAAAGACTAGCAAAAGCTTAAATTTATAAAGGTTAAGGGGCAAGCTAGAGCGCAACATGCTCGATCAAGTAAAAATTTATTCTTATTCTCATGTCAAAACACTTATTTTATTTTTGATTTTTTTTTTAATTTTGGCCTAAAATCACATATTTTTACTATTTTTGGTGGCAAAATGGGATTACGTGAAGATAAAGCAAATGCAGGTAAGATCAAATCGAAAGATACCCCCATACTAGAACTAAACATTGTCTTCAATGTGAGACTGCCACCCCATACTAAAACCAATGCATAATCATAATATAATAGGGTCTCTACGTAAATCTAAAGCCATTTATTAACTAGGCTAATAGATAAACGTTAGTCAATAAGATCTAGGATATCGGATTCCCATATATAAGCATGAAAAGGATAGAAGCTCGAGTGAACTATGGTCAAAACCCAAGCACGAGAGTCTTCATAATCTGGGCAATCCTAGACATAAAACACAAGCTACAAAACACGAGAAAGGAAGAGGCGAGTGTGAGAAATAAGATTTTAGCATGTTAGTTAAAGCATGTATAATTCAGTTTATGTGTGTCATTATGTGTTTTATGTGTTTTTCATGTGTATGAGATGGAAGTACATGAGTGATGAATCATGGTACTTGTGGAAATGAAATCATTTGAAAGCTTTGTGTGGTTTCAAATGTCGTGTACGTAATATTCTATGTACGTACTATGTACATGTAATTCATATTGTATATATTAGTTAAGTATTTTATAGATTTTAGAGTGCTTTCTATTTTTAAAAATAGTTAGAATCGAAAGTTAGTTTGAAAACTAGTTAGAAAGTTCAAGGTTTAGCAAAATAATTAAAGGTTTTTACTTAGAATTAAAGTAAATGTATAATAAATAAATAAATAAAAAAATATAATTAAAAGGGTGGTTGTGTGGATTGGCCAAACAAGGGAAAAAGGAGAAAGAATCCCAATTTGATTACAACTTGTTTTTGGTAATTGTATTTTCCTAAGCCTATAAATACAAATCATAACTTAATAAAAAATCACTTTTTTTTCTCCTCTCTCCTTGGCCGGTCGAACAACACAAAGAACAAAGGGAAAGCCAAAATCTTTTAGGGGATTTTCAAGAGTTAAGGTAATATTTTCTAAATCCTTTTTTCAATTCAATTGATTTTATTTAACGTAACAATCATTAAGGATGGATTAGGTTATTGTAAATAATCTGTAATTAAGAGGTTTTGATCATCAAAAATCATTTTATTGTTAATAATTAGGGTTTTGGGTAAGTTAATTAGGGTTAATTATGCTAAATTCAGAATAGAAATCTAGGTAAAATTTTAGGTCATCTTGCAAGAGCCATATCTCAGTCATACGGATAGCTTTTATTGATTTTATTGAGCCTAAAATTAACTACAAAGAGTCTACTTTCCAACCCATGTGGTTTCATGAATTAAAAGTGAGTGGAAGTTAGACAAATTAATCAAACAGGTTCGTTGTCAAAACTAAGTTTTCGGGGCAGATTCTGAGTTGTGTTTGTGAGGTCAAAAACTATATCAAAAGGTCTTTTTAATGAAGGGCTTGCTACTGTATCAAGTTCATGATGTTTATGGTTTTCTAGAATTTTTGTAGAATTTTCCTAAGTGTTTAAATGGTTCTGCTCAAGCTAAACTTTTTGAAGGTCGAATCAGGTCAAATTATGGACACTTTGTGATGTTGAATTTTTATAAAATGGTTACACTCACTATTATTTTTATCCAAAAATAATAGAAGCTCAAGACTCATTGGGGAGCTATGAGATGTAAGGAAAAGAACCAATTAGGTGTTTAAGTATTTTATTTAGAGTCGTCTTTTGACTTTAAAAACTGAGTAAAAAAGAGCAGAAAGTTGGGTGGGGAAAGTTGGATGTTGTGCTAAAGATTTTTGGAATTCTGTTAAGTCATTAGTATCTGTTAGTTATATTAGTTAGTACTGTCAGTATAGTATAGTACTGTTAGTTAATAGTTAGTGTTGTTAGTCTTATATAGTTAGTACTGCTATTATGATATGCATGAGTTATTTAGAATAGATATGCATAATCATTGTACTCGTTTTGTAAGCCCATTAGGGTTTCCTTAGTGTATAAAAGGAACCATACGGCATAGTTAGATATATATATAATTCATATCTCATAGTTAGTTATTCTGTAACATAGGCAGAATATTAGCAATCAATATATTCAAAGTTTTGTATTCATTTTGTTCTTCTTAGTTTTAGAAGTTAGATTCCGCATACTTGTTAGTATTTCACAATCATAGTTTCTTTATAAGTTAGTTTGATTTATCCCAGGGTAACTAAGCTCTAACAAAGCTAAGAAGATCTGTTCATTGGGATCAAAAAGTGGTATCAGAGCTTGTTGAGAAACTCTAAATAAGAAGAACATTATATCTACACAAGATCTCAAAATCAAAGAGAAGATAGAATCACAGTCAGAAACTACCCAAACAGTGTCTGAACTAAAACTTCTAGTACTCAAAACTGGAGATTATGATCTATGAAGTATGAGAATAAAGTAATATCTTATTCACATTGATTACGCTCTTTGGGAGGTTATTGTGAATGGTGATGCACCTGCTATTGCATCAGCTAGTACTGAAGGTCTCATTCCTCCCAAAACTGCTGAACAAAAGCTAACAAGAAAGAATGAATTGAAAGCAAAAAGCACTTTATTGTTAGCCATTCCTGATGAGCACCTATTGAAGTTTCATGGAATCAAAGATTCAAAGACCCTATGGTAAGCTATCAAGACCAGGTTTGGAGGCAACAAAGAATCAAAGAAAATGCAGAAAACCATTCTGAAGCAGCAAAAGTTATTAAGAAGTCTACCATTAGCTTAGAACAATATTGCCTTGATCATGAGAAACAAATCTGGTCTAGATACAATGAGCATGGATGACTTGTACAACAACTTGAAGGTGTATGAAGCTGATATTAAAAGCCAATCAGTCTAGTTTCAAAAACTCTAGAATGTGGCTTTTGATCTTCAGAAAACACTAGCGGGTTACTAAGGGAGCAGTTTAATACTGCTCATGAAGTTTACTACTGCTATCTTTCAGGGACAAGTTCTTCCTAATCTTATGTGATGATGTATGTTTTCCTTATTTGTCAGTCAATTTATTAGTTCACTGTTTGGACAATGAAGACATGGAGCAGATTGATACTGATGATCATGAAGAGATGGATCTCAAATGGAAGTTGGTCATGCTTACCTTGAGGAGTGAGAGATTCTTAAGAAGACAGGAAAGAAATCTGAACTTCAATGACAAAGAAACTGTTGGCTTTGATAAGACAAAGGTTAAATGTTACAACTGTCACATGAGAGGTCACTTCGCTAGAGAATGAAGGGCACCACAGAATCAGGGGAATAGAAATGGAGATGTTCCAAGAAGAATTGTACCAGTAGAGACTCCCGCAAATGCCTTGGTTGTTCAAGATGGGATAGGTGGTTATGGTTGGAGCTTTTAGGCTGAAGAAGGACCCATAGACTTTGCTCTAATGGCCTATTTGTCTTTCGGTTCATCCAGTTCATCAAGTTCAGACTCTGAGGTATCTACTTGCTCTAAAGCTTGCTTAAAATCCTATGAGTCCTTAAAAGAACACTTTGATAAACAGAAAGAGCAGCTTAAAAAATCTAACCTAGAAATTATAGGTTATCAATTTGGTTTAGAATCATTAAAAGCTAGAATTGTTGTTCATCAAAAAAATGAAGTTATTTATGAGGAAGACATTGCATTTTTTAAATATGATGTTAAGGTAAGAGATAATTCTATTACAGAGCTTAAAAATCTGTTAGCAGAGGCTCTAAGAGAAAAGGATGATTTGAAACTCAAATTAGAAAAGTTTGAAACATCATCTAAGAATCTAATGAATCTATTAGAACAGGCAAATAAGTGTTAATAACAAGAATGGTATTTGGTTTTGACAGTCAAATTGACTGGAGACATGATCTGCATGATGTTCATAAAGAATAATAGTGAAGTGTTTATAAAAGTGCATCTGATTAGTAGTTGTGAATGAGGATTGAGAGGAAATAATCAAGGTAAATGTAGGTTCAAGTAGGTTGAGGGATATCATGCAGTTCTCTCCCTACACCTGAGGAAACTACATGACCCTCAGACTAACTTGTCCTTTGCTAGAATTAGATTAATTCTCGCTCTTATACAGTCTAATGTGAGTGAAACTATCACTAGTGTGCCCAGGAATGAATCAACTGCATCTAAGTCTAGTAAGGATAATTTGGAACAACCTAAAGATGTTAGGCCTAGTGCACCTATTGTTGAAGAGTGTGAGTTTGATAGTGATGATGACTGTGTGACTAGACCTTCAATTGAACAGAATAAACCTAGTTATGCTAAAATCAATTTTGTTAAATCAAATGAAAATACTAGGAAATCTGTTATTGAACAAAACACATATAGGCAAGCTGGAAACCTTAGGAAAAGTCAGAGTCTTAGGGTTGATAAAAGAAATTGGAATGGACTAATGACTCAAAAACTAGGGGATGGTTTTGAGTTCAATAAGAAAGCTTGTTTTGTATGTGGAAATCTTAACCATTTAATTAAGGACTGTAACTTTTATGAGAATAAAATGGTTGGAAAATCTATGTTGAATAAAAGGAAGTTAGACCAGTATGGAACAATGCTCAGAGAGTGAATCACCAAAATAAATTGACTCACCCACATCCTAAAAGAAATTTTGTTCCAACTGCATTCTTAATAAAGTCTGGCAATGTACTAGTTAATAATGCTAAGCAAAGCTCCTCAAGAGCGGCAGTATAAAATAGTACTGCCAGATATGTTAATAATGTTGCATCTAGACCAACTATGAATGGTGCAAAAACATGTTCAAATGTTTTTTATAAGTCACATTTATCAGTTAAGAGGAGTATTTATCAAAGAACAGCACCTAAAAACAGTGATTTTAAAGAAAAAGTTAATACTGCTAAGATAAACAATGTAACTACTACTGGGACAAAAGCAGTAATTAGTGATGTTCAGGGACATGAGGAAAATGCTGTTAAGTCCTCAGCATGCTGGATTTGGAGACCAATAGGAAAAGTAATTGACCCTATCTCCAAAGACAGTGGATCATACATGCCTAAAAGATTTGACTATGTTGATCCTCAAGGCAGACTCAAGTCAGTGATGGCTTGGGTCCCCAAAAGAAACTAATTCTCTTATTTTGAGTACAGGGTAATCCGCTATATGCTTTATAGGATCAAGGGATTTTTGATAGTGGATGCGCTAGGCATATGGCTAGGAACAAGTCCTACCTAACAGATTATCAAGACATTGATGGAAGATTTGTTGCATTTGCTGGAAGTCCTAAAGGAGGTAAAATTACTAGAAAAGGTAAAATTAGGACTGGGAAATTAGACTTTGAAGATGTATACTTTGTAAAGGGGAACTAAAGTTTATCTTTTCTCTGTTTCCAATTGTGTGACAAGAAAAACAGTGTTCTTTTAATGTGAATGAATGTTCTTATTCATTCATGATTTTTAAGTTACTTGATGAAAAGTAAGTACTGCTTAAGTTCCTAGACAAATAATATGTTACGTTTTAATTTAAAGAATGTTGTTCCATCAGGAGGTTTGACTTGTTTATTTGCAAAGGCTACAATATATGAGTCTAATTTATGGCATAGGAGGCTTAGTCATGTAAACTTTAAAACTATGAACAAACTTGTGAGGGGAAACCTTGTTAGAGGTTTCCTTCAAAGCTTTTGAAAATGTCCATTACTTGTGGTTGCTTGTCAGTAAGGGAGATTACCACGAGGGAACGCCGAATAAGAATCATAGGAAAAAACATAATAGAACAACTTTCTACTGAATAAAACTCCGAAAAAAAACTCCTAAGAAGAATAACCTTGAGAGATCTCGAATAGGAATGGTCACCTCCCCGAATCTTTTGACATAACCATTGTACACCACCGACGAAGCAACACAAAGCCTCCTTATAAGACCAAGGTTGTTGAGACTCTATCAGCTAGCCTTTACAAATGTTGCTTATGGATTTGTTGGGTCCAACATTTGTAAAGAGGTCTAAATAAAAGATAGTATTGCCTTGTTGTTTAATGGATGACTTTAGTAAGGTTTAGTTGGGTTTTTTTTTGGCCTCTAAGGATGTGACTTGTGGAATCCTTAAAACTTTTTATCAGGCATAGTAATATCAAATAAAATCATAAGGATTAAAATAGCAGGTTTGACAATGTAAACTGAGTTTTAAGAAGATAGTGAATGAATCTGTTCTGTGAGATGAAAGGAATCAAAGAAGAATTTAGTGTTGCTAGACTCCACAACAAATAGAATAGTGAATAAGAAAGAATAAAATACATTAATGAGGCAGATAGGTCTATGATTAGCAGATTCACTAATTACCTACCAACATTTTGGACTGAAGTCAATTAATATGCTTGCTATGATTCAAGAATAGGAGTTTTGATAATTAATGCCTATAACAGACACCTTATGAATTTTAATGGTAGAGCACCAAATCTAGACTTCATGAGACCTTTTGGGTGTCCTGTTACTATCTTGAATACCTTAGATCATCTAGGCAAGTTTGAAGGGAAGGCTGATGAGGGGTTCTTGGTTGGATACTCTGTAAATAGTAAGGCATTTAGGGTATTTAACACTAGAACCAATAAAGTTGAAAAGAACATGCATATTAAATTTCTTGAAAATAAACCTAATGTTGCGGGAAGTGGTCCAGAATGGCTCTTTGATATTGATTCACTGACAAAATCTATGAATTATGAGCCAGTTACTGCAGGAAATCAAACTAATAATGATGCAGGTATAGAGACAAATGTTAATGTCATGCAAACTGGACATGAGAAAGTATCTAATCATGAATATATTCTGCTACCATTTTTGACTTATGATTCTCAAGGTCTAAAGAGCTCAGTGATGATTGGAGGTTGTGTGATTGAGGCTGGAAAGAAGTATGATGTTTAGTTCTAGCAAAGAATGTGATAAAAAATGGTCATGAGAAAGATGTTAGAGATCAAGAAGAAGCTCTTAGAAAACAATTTGATCAAGAAACTGAAAGATTGGTTGGTCAAGGAGAGGCTACTATCACTAACAGTACTAACAGACTTAATACTGTTAGTCTATCTGTTAGTGTTGTTAGGAAAAGTTTTGACAATAATGATCTTCTAACTGATCCTCTTATGCCTGATTTGGAGGATTCTATTGGTATCTTTAAAGGTGCATATGATGATGAAGATGTGGGTGTAGAGGCTGACCTCAACAATTTGGAAACCACCATGAATGTCAGTCCTATTCCCACAACTAGAATTCACAAGGATCATCCTAAAGACCAGATTATTAGAGATATAAATTCAGCTATTCAAACAAGGAGAATGATCAATTTTTTGAAGAAAATGCTATGGTCAGCTACATTAGCAAGCAGAGAAGAACAAATTATAAAGATTATCATAACTGCTTGTTTGCCTGTTTTCTCTCTCAAATAGAACCCAAAAAGGTGATCCAAGCTTTGACAGATCCAAGCTGGATAGAAGCAATGCAAGAGGAGCTTCTGCAATTTAAACTTCAAAAGGTTTAGACTCTGGTGGATCTTCCTAAAGGCAAGAGAGCTATTGGAACTAAGTGGGTATATAGAAACAAGAAAGATGAGAGAGGAATTATAGTCAGAAACAAGGCAAGACTTGTTGCACAAGGTTATACCCAAGAGGAAGGAATTGATTATGATGAGATTTTTGCTCCTGTTGCTAGGGTTGAAGCAATCAGGTTATTTTTGTCCTATGCATCATTTATGGGGTTTATTGTGTATCAGATGGATGTGAAGAGTGCCTTTTTATATGGTACTATTGAAGAGGAGGTGTATGTGTGCACTCTGGTTTGAAGATCCTCGTTCCTAATAAGGTTTATAAGGTGGGAAATAGCTTTATATGGTCTACAACAAGCTCTAGATCCTGGTATGAGGACTTTGGGTCTACCTACTTATTGAAAATGGATTCTAGATGAGGGCATAAGATAAGACTTAGTTTCATCTAAAGAATGACAAAGGTGATATCTTGTTAGTACTGGTGTATGTTGATGATATCATCTTTGGGTCTACAAAGAAGTCTTTATGTGATGAGTTTGAGTAGATGATGCATAAGAAATTCCAGTTGAGTTCTATGGGGGAGCTCACTTTCTTCTTAGGGTTACAAGTACAATAGAAGAAGGATGGAATCTTCATTAGCCAAGATAAATATGTGGTTGATATATTGAAAAAGTTTGATTTGATCACTGTAAAGACATCAAGCACTCCTATGGAACCTAAGAAGGCATTGGTCAAGGATGAAGAAGCTAATAGTGTGGATGTTCATTTATACAGATCAATGATTAGATCAATGATTGTAACCTAACAGCTTTAGACCAGATTAACTTATGTTGCTTTGTGCTGTGAAGTTCCAAGTTACACCTTAATACACTCACATCTTCATGCTTGTGAAGAGGATCTTTAGGTACTTGAAAGGTCAACCTAAATTGCGCCGCCATGTCCCCGCCTTTCCCTAGAGATTCACCATTTTTTATCGGAAGCCTTTCTGATAGTGATTATGCTGGAGTTGTATTGACATGAAAATCCACATCCCGCGAGGTTGTCAATTTCTTAGAAAGAGGTTGATTTCATGGCAATGTAAGAAGCAAACTATGGTAGCCAATTCTACTACTGTGAAGTTGAGGTACCTGTGCCCCGCGATTGTGTACTTATTGTTGTGGACAGGTGTTATGGATCCAATCATCAAATGATGATTATGGTTCAATTTCATTGAACACCAAGCATTTAACCATTGATAATGAAAGCCACCATAGTATTGTGAATAATCTAGTGTTTCATTCTAAAATCTATGCACATTGTGATTAACGGCAACCCACTTCATTTGAGATTTTATGAGAAGAAGTTGATTCAAGTGATCAAGATTCACACAGACCACAATGTTGCAGATCTTTACAATAGGCTTTTGATGTTAGCAGGTTTAACTTTTTGATTGCTAGCATTGGATTACTTAATCTCTGAAGTATTGTTTGAGGGGAGGTTTATTTGTTTAGATAACAGTTTTTAACTTTTATTCATGGGTTATGCATAAATATGGATCCTCGTGAATTTTCACATGTTTAATCTAGTAATTTCTAGTGTTGCTTGTTTTGGGGGGGCATGAATAGAGGCATGTTGTTGTATAGTTATTGGAGAAAAAGTTAATTCTATTAGTCTAATTTTAGTGTTGCTCTATATATGCGTATCGGTATAGCTGATAATACACATAGAAGCTTTGTTTGAGGGAAGACTATATGGAACTATGTGTATAAGTGCAGCGGATTATACATCATCGGATGTTAGAATGGAGAGCAAGATCTGCCAAGTGATGAAAAATAGGTTATTTCTGTACTGATTACTTAGTATGCTAAGCTTAAAGTTAATATGTCAGTTATTTTGGCAATATGCAAGATTTTTTTGGATTATGTTTTTTGTTTTTAGAACTAACATTTTGCGGATTAGAGCTTAAAGGTTATTTGATTAATAATGGATATGCTGATTTGGTAAGAATGCTGGTGACTTTGTTAATATTGCATGATTTTCTCACATTTGTTTTCACCACATTATCAATCGATGGTCATCAAATTCACCCATGTTAACAGGACAAAGAAATAATTGGCTTATCCAGGGCAAACGGCGACTGGTAAAGAATTCTCAAATCCGTTAATGGCTGGTAGTTTGCCAAAAACTATAAGTGCGAAAGTTAGTACTGCTAGTACAAACTTAGTACTACTAGCCTAACTTAGTGTGATAACTGGTATCCTAAAGTTCAGTTCACTTAAATACTATTCAGGGGTAATTTTTGACAAATTAACGGCTACTTTCCTTTTATGTTTTTTTAGTGCTTATATAAGCCTATTAATCAAACAATATCTTTCACAAATACCAATTGCTCATAATTCATCAAACCTTAATCGATTTTCACACCGATAAAATTCAATTATTCATGGCTGATCTTGCTTTTGTAAACCAAAACAACATGGTCGCGTATTTGTAAAAGAGTGATGAGAATGCAAAATTTCATCAGATAGTGGACTTCCTCTCTACATGTTCGATCAATTATGCTCTCACTATAAGTCCCACTATCTATGCTTCTTATATTAAACAGTTTTGGAATACTGCCACTTCCAAAACAGTCAATTCAGTGAAGCAAATACATGCCACAGCTAATGGCAAGGCAGTAGTGATAACAGAATCATCAGTGAGGAATGATCTTCTCTTTGATGATGAGGATGGTATTACTTGCCTTACAAATGATGAAATTTTTGAGAACCTTGCATTGATGGGGTATGAACAGCTTTCAACAAAACTTACTTTTCAAAAAGGTTCATTCTCTCCACAATGGAAATTCCTGATACATACCATCCTTCATTGTATAAGTTCAAAATCAACTGGCTGGAATGAGTTTTCAACTAATTTGGCTTCAGCAGTTATATGTTTAGCAAAGGGTCAAAATTTAATTTTTCTAATTGATTTTGATGGTATGTAAGAACTTGGGATCCAAGAAAGTTTTTAATGAATCCAAGGTTTTTACAACTCTTTTTGAATAACTGATTAAAGATTTACCAGAATCTTTTAATGAGATTATGAAACACCAAGCCATACTAAAAGGGTTTTTCTCAAACTAGGCAGGCAAAGTAAGTAAAAGTTTTTCAAGAAAGTTACTCCACTTTTTTGATCTATGTTGGTTGGCAACAACAAGCACCTGAGGTTGAAAGTTCAGGTAACCCACATGGAACTCACAACCCACTCCCTTTCCTCTCAACCAATTGTTTTAGAACTCAAACTGAATATTTAAACTGAAACACCTCTAACAGTTTCCCATGAACCTCAGACTGAATCTTACTTTTGGAAGCAAATACCCCTTCCATCTAATATATCAACGAAACAAGAAAGACACAAAAAACATGAGAGAGCCAAAAAAGGTCCTTAAGTTACCTCAGACTAGTGTTCTTTAGACCTTTAGAGCAGACTGAGGTTGTTATAAGGAGGGGGTGATAGTGTGGAAAGGTGCTTAACTATGATGCCCGCTTAGTGCAGACCAGGACAGTGATACCATATTAGGACCCAAACCCAAGCATGCTATATGTTGACATTCCTTAGGGAATGGATACAGGTGGCTAGTCCCATGGCAGTCATGAAACCATAGGGTGCTCCTGCTCAGACTGGTTGATCGAGTGCTAAAACAGCCCAATGAACCCTCTCCCAAAAGGTCACATTCTGGAAGGTGAGGACGGGCTGGTTGAGAACATACTTTTGAACTGATAGATATTGACACCTACAACCCTATGATTCACCTTCACAAAGAGGTTACATCATGGAAGTGATGAGGGTAGAATTGAAATTGGATAGAATTTATGGTATGTGTACAGTAAAATTGTCAAAATAGGTTGCTTGACTTGGAGAAGAGAAGGATGCTCAAGCTGTGAAGATCCTCAAACTAAAGAAAAGATTCAAGAAATTAGAAAGACAAGAGGGAAGTCAAGATCTCTACCCAAAAAAGAGGATTAATACAAGCAGGTGAGTCTTCTGATGATGATTTGGATGAGTAGTGATCGCATCCAAACTATGTGAGGACAGTGACAAGACAAAGCCAAATGTTTAAAGATAGTGATTGTTAACGCCTAAAATTATGATGTTTTCTATGGCGTTATTTATAGTATATTTGTTCATTTCTCGTGTGATCTTTGATACTTAATTAAGTTAAATTGCTTATAGGTTCACTTGAAGACTCTAAAGACCCAAGCTCAAGAATCTATACACTTTGGGAGGCAAATACAAGAAAAGAAAGATTTCTAGCCAAAATTCAAGAAGTCCGCCGCACTTGTTACATTGTGCGCCGCACTTTCCTCTGAAGTTCAAACACCGCCGCACTTACAACATTGATGCGCTGAATTTTCCCAAAGATTGAAGGGAATTAAAGTAGTCTATTAATGCACACTGTAATTATTAACTCCTCAAAACCGTCGCAACTTCCCATTAAAAGTCATTATATTGCTATAGCATTAACTCACCAAAGTCCGAGCACCTTATTGTAAGTGCTGCACTTTTTTACATATTTTGCCTATAAATTGAGACAAAATTTCTCAAACAATTCATTCCTCTCACACCCATTTCCCACTACCTATCTCATTCTACACACACATATCCTTCCCCTTTCACCAAAACACCAAGAAATACCTTTTCCCTTGAAGAAAAAGATCTAACGATCAAGAACGAAGAAGTTTTCTTACCTTGTTATTGAAATAATGGAAATTTATGTAATGAGTACTTTTGTTATGAACTCCTTAGCCATGAGAGCTAAATTATCATGACTACTAGGAGAAGTTAACGTAATGAATAAGTATGTGTGTGGTATGATCTTGACCGCTTTAATCCTAAGCTTATGTTGCAACCCTGTTATATCCCATCTTATCTATTTTTGATTATCAACTTAGATTATATAATCATATCGGTATAGGTCGAAAGACCCATTATGATTTATGTGGTTTTAAAGCTTTGTCTATGGTCTTTAACGTCTGTGCGAGTCAAAACAACAAATCCACCTTTCGTAAATTGATAAAACAAAATTAAACTTTGATATAACAGTACTGGATTTATTTGAGTGACACATTTGGTCTGGTTAACTAAATATAAGTCTTAAGTTAACAAGTTGATTTGTGAAAATATTTTCTGACGAGAAATCGTCTTTATAAATTAATGCCCCATCTTCGAGGTCAAATCATTTCCAACACTTATAAGTTATTTTTCAACTATCTGAGTAGTCATACCTTTTATCATTGGTAAAGTAAAAATTATTTTCAAAATTGTTAAAGTCTATTTTCTTTCTGATTATTTGAACATACTCTTATCCCTGTGGACGATGGTCTACCTAAAAAATTATACTGCAATACGTGGGTATACTTTTACCCGTGTGTTTCTCTTATTATTATCGGTATTTTTCAAGTCTTAGAAATTTAAATCTTTGAGAACATCAAAGTTTTTGGCGCCGCTGCTGGGGATTTCTTAGCTGTCCTGTTGTCAAAATCTGGAAAATTTCTTTAACCCCCCCTCTTTTTCAAAAACCGCCGTACAGTTTTCTGACAAACTGACCCAAACAATTTCTCTCTTAGATGCATACACGTGCTTCCAATTCTGAACTAGTTGAACCATTACTGAACCAGAAACGCTACTTTGAATCGAAGACTCGTTGATGAAAACAGAAGAGTTCCATATGATCAAAGAAATAATCCACCACAAACACCCGGGAGAATTGTCTACCCGCAGTTCTTAACCATCACTACTTACGTCACTTTCTTGATATTCTTTGAAATTACGATCTAATAGATGATGAACCCATGTGGGCTGCTGGCCATGTTGTCGCTCCGACTCCTGGTTTCGCAATCACTATTCCTGAAACCGCAAATGAATTTGCTATTAAAGGTAACCACTTGACCCTTGTCAAAGGAAACCAATTCGATGGTAGAACCAAAACTGATCCTCATAAACACATTCATGAATTCCTGGAATCTGCGATATGTTCAAATACAAAGATATCTTGAGAATGAAGTCGTTTCGCCTAATGATGTTCCCCCTATCCCTTTACTAGGGAAGCAAAAAACATGGTTGGATGAACTCAACGAAGGAACTATCGAAACATGAGATGAACTTCTAACCACTTTCATTAGCCATTTCTTTCCCCCAGCTCTTTTCGACTGACTACTCGGAGAAATCCGAGCTTTCTTTCAACACAAAAACGAATCTCTAACCGACGCTTGGCTTCGTATGAAGGAAATGCTCCGAAACTGTCATAGTCACAATCTGTCCAAAGGCAACATTATCAAAATCTTCTATCATGGTCTAAGCGAAATAATCCAAGAAGTTCTAAATGTCACAGCTGGTGGTATTTTCCTCTATAAAACACCAAATCAAGCTTATCAGCTTCTCAAAGATAAAGTCTTACTCAAGTTCGACTGGGCTAAAAATCAGAAAACCAACACATCTCTTAAGAAAACTGTTGCTTTAGCGATGAATTGGTGCCAGTAATTCTAAATTACTGCAAAATTATGTGCCGATTGGATGTTCATGGACCCTTGAAAATGGATGCTATAGGTATATCATCTTCATCTGGTTTTGTTTTTTCATATATTAACTAACAGTACAAAATTATGGCCCGAATGGATGTCATGACCCTGAAAATGGCCCGAATGGATGGCCGATGAAGGTAGCAGTAATTCCAATACTGACAAAATTATGGCCCGAATGGATGCCATGACCCTAAAAATGGATGCTCAGTATAAAGAACTTCAAACCCATGCTAAAAAAACTAAACCCGATCTTGATGAAAATGGCACACCTATGTCTCGTGAAGAAGAGGCTAAATTCATGCAAACTTTTCGTAAGACTCGTGTTTACAATGATTACCGCGACCGATACTCAAATTGCGATAATTGGCGTTCAAACGAACGAAGTAGTTACAATCGAGACAACTACCGATCTAATACCGATGATAAACCATACGATCTTCAAAAATAATTCAACGATTTCAAGAAAAATCTCAGCAATCAACCAATGCTTTCGTCAAAGAAACATTCATGGATCTCAAAACTCAACTCGAAACCATTGCCAAAAATCATCAAGCTTCAATTCAGAACCGTGAAACCAAGTTCAACAGACTCGCTGACAAGCAATCTGGTCGACCTTCTGGATCTCTTCCTAGTAACACTCAACCAAACCCAAAAGGACACAACAACAAAGCCTACCAACCACCACAGTCTCGTAATGAGCATGTGAATGCTGTATTCACAAGGAGTGGTAAATCTTACAACCCACCAGTTAACCCAAATGATCAACAAAATGATTCTGGAAACCCTATCAATTTTGATAGCCATGAAGAAGATGATGAACCGACACCACAACCGAAAACTTAAAATCCAAAATCAGTCAAGAATACTACGTTACCCAAACCATACAAACCAAAAATCCCGTATCCTCAACATCTTAGGAAAGAGAAAATGGAAGCTTAATACGGAAAATTTCTCGATATGATTTGCGCTGTCCGAATCAATGTACCTCTTATCGATGTCTTGGCCGGAATGCCTAATTAGGGAAAATTTCTCAAGGAACTAATAAGCAACAAACATAAAATCAAACAAATATCTGTCGCTTTCTTAAGCGATGAAAGTTAAGTAATGATCCAAAACAAATTTTCACCTAAACTCGGAGATCCCAGAAGTTTTCTAAATCCATGCAATTTCAACAAAACTTTCTCCTGCAATGCCTTAGCCGACCTTGGTGCTAGCATTAACCTTATGCCATATTCGTTATATGCCAAATTATCTCTCGAGACTCTTAAACCTACCAAAATGAGCATAAGATTAGCCGATAGATCATTCCAATACCTTGTTGGAATAGCTGAAAATATGCTCATTGAAGTTGGTAAATTCACATTTCCTGCTGATTTCGTTATTCTCAAAATGGAATAAGATAGTAAAGTTCCCCTCATTTTGGGACGACCATTTCTTCACACTATTGATGCAGTTATTCGAGTTAAACAGAAACAACTCAACCTTGGAGTTGGGACTGAACGAATGATCTTTGATATCGATTCTGCAATGAAACACTCTTGCTCAAACGATGATACTTGTTTCAGTATCGATGTCATTGACGAAATCTTAGAAGAAGATTTCAATGTTCTTCTAGACGAAGAAAGTAAAATCCTCTATTCCATTGAAGGAACCCTTCTTGAAGAAGAAATATTTGCTGAATTCGATGAATTCATAGCAATGACTGTTGATGAAAACACTAACTCTGAACCCGACACCGAAGACCCACCATTCAAAAAAATCACCATCAATACTGATTATAAAAGTAAAACATCTCTTGAAGAACCTCCTACAGATCTTGAACTTAAACCTCTTCCTGATAATCTGGAATATGTATTCCTGGAAGAACCTTCTTTTCTTCCTGTTATCATATCATCTTAGCTATCCAAAGAAAAGAAAAACAAACTCATATTTGTCCTTAAAAAACACAAGCAAGCCTTTGCTTAGAAAATGACAGACATTCCTAGTATTTGCCCATCATTTTGCAAACATAAGATACAACTTCTTGATGACAAGAAACCCGTTGTCCAAAAACATAGAAGGTTAAATCTAAACATGCAAAAAGTTGTTAATAAAGAAATCATGAAACTCTTGGATACCGGTATAATTTATCCAATTGTCGATAGTCATTGGGTTAGTCCTATCCACTATCTACCAAAGAAATGTGGTATTACAGTTGTCACAAACGAAAATGATGAACTTGTTCCAACAAGAACCGTTATAGGTTGGCGAGTATGCATCGACTATCATAAACTCAATGAAGAAACCGCAAAAGACCATTTTCCCTTACCTTTTATGGATCAAATGCTAGAAAGACTTTTAGGAAATAAATATTTCTATTTCCTCGATGGTTTTTCTAGATATTTTTAAATCCCTATCAATCCTAATGATCAAGAAAAAACAACATTCACATGTCCTTTCTAAACATACGCTTATAGGCGAATGCCTTTCGGGCTATGCGATGCTCCTTCTACATTACAATTGTGCATGTTGGCAATCTTTCATGATATAATCAAAGAATCAGTCGAAGTATTCATGGACGATTTTTTTGTATTTGGAAAATCTTTCAACACATGCCTAAACAACCTCAATAAAATTCTCCAACGTTGTAAAGACGCTCATCTCGTCCTAAATTGGGAAAAATGTCACTTCATGGTCATAGAAGGAATTGTGTTCGGATACAAGGTGTACAGTTCAGGACTTGAAGTCGATAAAGCAAAGATCAACGTAATCTTAAAACTTCCACCCCCTACTAATATCAAAGGTATTAGAAGCTTTTTGGGACATGTCGGTTTTTACCAACGTTTAATTAAAGACTTTACAAAATTTGTTGGACCTCTAACTAAGCTGCTCGAAAAAGATACTCCAGATAAATTCGATGAGGAATGTCAAAAATCATTTGAATTATTGAAAGAAAAACTCACATGTGCTCTTGTGATCGTAGCCCAAACTGGAATCTTCCATTTGAAATTATGTGTGATGCAAGTGATTTCGCTATAGGAGCCGTTTAGGTCAAAAAGATGGTAAAAACATTCACCCGATCTACTTCGCAAGCAAAACCCTTAATCCAGCTCAACAAAAATACACCGTAACTGAAAAAGAACTTATGGCTGTAGTCTTTGCATTTGATAAATTCAGATCCTATCTTATTCTCTCAAAAACTATTGTTCACACTGATCATTCAGCTCTAAGGCACCTTTTTAAAAAGCAAGATGCTAAGCCTTATTCGATGGATCTTACTTCTGCAAGAATTTGACATAGAAATCAAAGACAAAAAAGGAACAAAAAATCTTGCAGCTGATCATTTATCCCGACTTGAAAATGATGAAACAAACGATGAAAGTAAAGTCGATGATAATTTTCCCAGAGAAACTCTCATGGAAATCAACACCGTTAGTGAACCATGGTTCGCAGACTTTGCAAATTATTTGGTTGGTGATATTATACCAAAAGGGATGACGTACCAACAAAAAAAAATTATTCTCTAACCTCAAACACTACTTTTGGGAGGAACCTTCCCTTTTCAAAGTATGTTCTGATGGTATGATCAGACGTTGTATATCTGGACCAAAAACCCAAACCATTTTAGATCAATGTCACCACGGACCAACCGATGGACATTATGGACCCAACATAACTACTAAAAAATTTCTTGATTTAGGATTTTACTAGTCAACAATCATCAAAGAAGCTCATACTCTAGTTAGCTTATGTGAAGCATGCGAAAAGACCAGAAATATATCAAAATGTGATGAGATGCCCTTAAACAACATTTAAGTATGTAAAATTTTCGACATATGGGGTATCGAATTTATGGGACCGTTCCCGAAATCATATAAGTTTGAATACATTCTAGTCGCTGTTGATTACGTATCCAAATGGGCCAAAGCTCAAGCTTTACCAACCAATGATGCCCGAGTAGTAGTCACCTTTCTGAAGAAACTATTCTGCCATTTCGGAATGCCAAAAGCTCTAATCAGCGACCGAGGTACTCACTTCTGCAACAAAATAATAGAAAAAACCATGAAAAGATATGGAGTTAATCACCGCTTCTCTACATCTTATCACCCTCAAACTAGTGGTCAAGTTGAAAACAAGAACAGAGCTCTCAAAAGAATTCTTGAAAAAACTGTTAAAGACAATCCTGCTATTTGGTCAAGAAAACTTGATGACGTTCTGTGGGCTTTTCACACTGCCTACAAAACACCTACCGGTACTACACCATACAAACTAATATATGGAAAGAATTGCCACTTACCATTCGATATTGAACACCGTGCATACTGGGCACTGAAGAATTGTAACCCAGATCTCATCGCTGCTGGTGAGAAATGAAAGTTTCAGTTACACGAGTTAGACGAACTTAGATACGAAGCCTATAAAAACTCTCGTCTATACAAGGAAAGAACCAAAGTCTGGCATGACAGAAAATTAAGAATGAGAAAAGAATTCAAACAAGGAAATAAGGTTCTGCTATTTCACTCAAAGTACAAATTTAAACAACCGAAGCTCAGATCTCGATAGTTAGGACCATATGTAGTGAAACATCAATATCCATCCGGATATGTTGAACTTTATGGAAAAGATGGAAAGACGTTCATAGTCAATGACCATCGACTCAAACTATATCATGAAGAAGACAATAACTCAAGGGAGGCAGTTACTCCTTTCTTCCCAAAAGAATGACTCTCGAAGTACGAGTCTAGCTAACGACTCTCTTAAAAATTAAGCGCTTCTCTGGAGGCAACCCGTGCTTCACTTAAGTGTGGAGGAGTCCCTCCTCTATTCTTCTACTAATATCTTTTGTTTATTTTTTTTTAAAATCAACAAAAATATTTTCTTTTTGTGTGCTTTGAGAGGAGTCCTCGTCTTTATATAATAATCTTTTTTAAGATTATTGCGCACAGCGAAAAAAGCAACTCACAAATATTTTTTTTTGTGTGCTTTTTTTAGACTCTTATGAGTAATTTTGCTTGGAAAATAAATATGGAAAAAGTATGAAGTATGCTCAAGATTGCTTGCCACAACTATGCATTTCTCTATGCCCCGGGAAGTACCATTTTCCTTTAATTTTCCATATTTTATCTCTATTATGAGTTATCACATTAAGGGCAATGTTTAACTTAAGTGTGGAGGGGAGCCAAATAGGAAACATTAATCATATCTCTCCATGTTTGTCCTACCAAAACTTTCCAACTGATATTTCATGAAAAATCTTAATTATATGTTTTCAAATTAAAGTAAAAAATGCTCTTAGTAAGGCAAGTCTAACTAGATTGACATTATAGCTAGCACACCCCAGTCTACTAAATTGTGAGAATTTTTAAGCCTTTAGAATATTCGGGTATCTACCTTTGATACCCAAGATAATTGATGCCTTTAGCTTGTTCGAGTTAAGGTTTGATTGCAGTCGTATGTGTCTATTCCGTTGTTATGGATGTGTACGTATGGTCTTTGTCACCTTTTCTGGAACATTGGTATTGGTTGATAATTATGTTTTGAGAGAGCCGGTAATTTTACGAACTTCTTAGGTAGAGAATTGTGTTAATCTAATCATTTAATAGACCGAAGCCTATCACATGATAAATGTATCCCTGGCATGTCCTTGTTTTTGCAAAGCACACCTTTTTTATTGCTATATTGCTAAAATATCTGAAGTTGAATATAGGTAGCTCCTATTTGTGCCAAGACTTAGTAAAACACAAAATAAAAAACTTATATGTATGTTGTTTAGTATGTTCATAAGAAATAAAGGCTTAGTTCGACGCATGAAGATATTGGATCCTATCTAGTGCTCCTAAAAAGTTCGCCCTTCGGGACACGGTTTAGAGTAGAGTTTTAAAGTACATAGCCTATGTAGTCTGTCATAGGATTATGTCTGAGTGCAAGTTGAGTGTTTCTTACAATAGACATAGATTTAACCCTATCTGAGTGACTGAGTGAATTTAAAAATCAAACACTATCCCTGTGTGAGGTTACTATTGTTTGTATGTCTATCGCTGAAGTTATCTAATATGCAAACTTTTATAAAATTAATTTTCTCCACGTCAACGACAAATGATTTTATTCTCCTTTTCGCTTCATTGCTTGAGGGCAAGCAAATAAGTATAGTGTAAGGAAGGGATTTGATAATGCCCAAATTATACATGTTTCTATGCCATTATTTATGTGTATTTGATCATTTCTCGTTAACTTTTGATACTTAATTAGCTTGAACTGCTTATAGGTTCACTTGAAGACACTGCAAACCTAAGCTCAAGAATCTATACACTTTGGGAGGCGAGTGTAAGCTACAAGGATAGATAAAGATGAGAAGGATTGTCTAGCCTAAAAGTTCAGTGAGTGTGGTCGCCGCGAGTTTCTATTAGGATAGCTTGGCGTCGACGCTGGTATGTGTATAGAGACATTGTGGGGTGTACTCCGCACTGTTTGCTCGCGAGGGCTGCATTCGAAGCCAAGATACCACCGCAACGCTTTTTCACAAAGTTTGAAGAATTATTAGTTTAATAAATGCACTTGCATTAACACGTCAAAAACTGCGGCAATTATTTTGTAAAGAGGTGATACCGCACTTCCAGTTAAAGCCATTAGAATGTGTAGGCTGTTGGCGGGGTTTTGTATAACGCACGTCCGCGTGAAAAGTCCGCCGACTTTTTCCTAAGTGCGCTCACTTTCCACCCTAAACTTGCCTATATAAATTTAAGGGAGAATTTTCATCCTTCAAAGCTCTCCTCCTCACATATCCATGTCATTCTTCAATACCACTCCCTCACAGCAGATGGCTCTATAACTTCCCTCTTTTACCAAGAGAGTTACTCGCAACTCGCAAAATAAACAGAACGTCACTCAGTAGTTCCTTGATTAAAGAAGATGGAGAAAGAATAGGGATGTCCTGACGCGGAATGCAGATAACTCTGAAGGATGTGTGTGTTTCTCATGCTACTGGTGCGTAATTTATGTCTTGATTGATAGAGAGTGGTGAAGTGTTTTATAGTAAAAGTGTCATCAGCGTTTAGTGTTGGTAAGATGGTAACGTTCGCGGCTTGTGTTAGGCTCCATGAGAGGGGTAGCTGGTTTATAATTCTTCGTCATTAGAAGATTGTTTTACTAGCCTTCGCAGGTGAAGTTACGATAATGTGAGAGAGATGTCTCGGTTCTCTTTAATCTTATGGCTTCATGTTGTAAAAGAGGTTTTGGCGTGGTCTTTATATTTATTCTTGTAGGCTTTGTTGATTGTTGATGTGCCTGTGGGTAGCAAATTGGCTTAGATTATATAATCAGATCGGTATTGGTTAAAAGACCCATATGATCTATGTGGTTTTTAAAGTTTGTCTAAGGTTCTTTATGTTGTCTGGCCGAGAGAAATCACTTTCGTTGAAATGGATTAAACAAAATATGCTTTGATATACTTGTTAAACTGGATTATTTGAGTGACACGTTTGATCGAGTAACTAACTAAAAGTCTTAAGTTAACCAAATTAGTTTGTGACAATTTTCTGACGAGTAATCTTTTTTATAAAATAATGTCCCCATCTTCGAGATCTATTAATTGCCTACAATTATAAGGTATTTTTAACTATCCGAGTTAGTCATCTTTATTCTCATTGGGTAAAACAAAATTTCTTTTCAATATTGCTAAAAAAAAAGTCTATTTTCTCTTTCTGATTAATTTGTAACACAACTCTAATCCCTGTGGATACGACATGGTCTTACCTAAAAATTATTACTATATACTGTGGGTGTTATACTTTTACCCGTGTGTTTCCATATAATTATCTGGTATTTTCAGTCTTATAAATTTAAAGCTTTTGAAACACATCAGTGAACCACCAAAATAAATTGACTCACCCACATCCTAAAAGGAATTTTGTTCCAACAATAATTGCAACAAAGTCAGGACAAGTGCCAGTTAATGTTGCTAAGCAAAGCTCTCCAAGAGCAGCAGCATCAATTAGTACTGTCAGGCCTGTCAATACTGCTGCCCCTAAATCAAAAGTGAATGGTGCATTACCCACAACATATTCTTATTATAAAGCACATTCACCAGTAAGAAGGGCTTTTAACCAAAAATCAGCAGCTAAAACCAATCATTTTAATGAAAAAGTTAATACTGTTTGGGTTAACAATGTAACTACTGCTGCAATAGTTAGTGCTGCTGAGGGAAATAGGGAAAATGCTGTTAAGTCCTCAGCATGCTAGATTTGGAGACCAACAGGAAATGTTATTGACCATAAATCCAAAGACAGCGGATCATACATGCTTAAAAGATTTAACCATGTTGATCTACAAGGCAGACTCAAGTCAGTAATGGCTTGGGTCCCCAAGAGAAACTAATCCTCTTATTTTGAGTGCAGGGTAATCCATAATATACTTTACAGGATCAAGGGATCTTTGACAGTGGATGCTCTAGGCATATGACTGGAAACAAGTCCTTCTTTAATGATTATCAAGAAATTAATGGTGGATTTGTTACATTTAGAGGAAGTCCTAAAGTAGAGGAGAACCTGCACATAACCTTTCTTGAAAACAAACCCAATGTTGCAGGGAGTGGACCAAATTGCCTCTTTGATATTGTCAATCAAAGAAAGAAGTTATTTGCTCAACAAAGAGCTAAAGCTAAGAGGAACAAGCCAATGACTCCTGCTCAACAAAAGGACTATATGTCAAATTACATCAAGAATCAAGAAGGCGGTTATTCTATTAAAGGATTGAAGTCACTTTCATTTGAGCAGGTTAAAGAAATATTTGAAACTACTATAAAGAAGGTACAATCTTTTGTGCCTATTAGATCTGAGTTAGAGGTTCAGAGACTAAAAAGAGCAGGTTAAGAAGTTTTAAAAGAGCCTGTTAAAAGATAAAAGATTGGAGAAGCTTCGGGTTCAGGTAAAGAATCAGCAGAAAAGGAAAAAGAATTATCAAAAGAAGAACTACAGAAATTTTTAGTGATAGTTCCAGTGAAATAAGTCTATGTTGAAGCTTTACAAGTCAAATATCCAATCATAGACTGGGAGGTTTACTTTGAAGACACAAGAATGTATTGGAGAATTATCATAGTTGGAAACTATACAGAAGCTTATTAGATTTTTGATGAGATGTTGAAGAAATTTGATAGAGGTGACCTGGTTAAGCTTTGGGATTTGGTTAAGGAGAGGTTCAGTACAACAGAGCCTACAGATGACAAAGAGAAGGAATTGTTGGTTGAACTGAGGAGATTGTTTGAACCAGATAATGATGATACTCTATGGAAGCTTCAAAGGTATATGCATGATCCTTTGGTATGGAGGCTTTATGATACATGTGGTGTTCACCATGTATCTTCAGTAAGAGGACATGAAATCTTTATACTAGTTGAATAAGAATATCCATTGACAAGAGGGCTTATTAATGTAATGTTGGCTAACAAGCTTCAAGTGGATCAATATTCAGAAATGGCAAATGAACTTTTAAGGAAAATTTTCATTCTAGCAAACAAACCAAGATACTAAAATGTTTGGAAGCATCCTCTCAGCACAGATGGTTTAATTCGAATAAACTTGATGATTAACAAGATGAATATCAAGTTTAGGGGAGGATTGTTAGGAATAAAGGCCTCTTAAGTTTCTACTACTAGTTGAAGAAACTACTGCTGGTGAAGATTAGAAAAAATAGTCTAAGTTATTAGTACTGTTAGTGTTATAGTTAGTACCGCCAATACAAAGTGTTAGTACTGTCAGTTTATTAGTACTGTTAGTTATAATAGTTAGTACTGTTAGTTATATAGTTAGTACTGCTAAAGTGATATGCATGAGATATATTAGGAATAGATATGCATTGATCACTTGATGCGTTTTCTAAGCCTATTAGGGTTTCTTGGTGTATAAAAGAAACCCTAAGGCATAGTTAGTGACATAGATCTAGAAGTCATTTTCTCATAGTTAGTATTCATAGTTTCAAGGTTATTCT
>BQNB010014913.1:0-74212 GCA_026074375.1 Tanacetum coccineum | reverse complement strand
TCCTTGCCAGCGCTTCCTAAGCAAAGAGAACTTATGACGAGACTAGGGCCACTTCATGCTAGATTATCAAGTGACAAAACTTCTGCTAAAAAGCATCCAGTATATAGGTGTAACAAATGGCAGGTATTTTATTCTTTTTACCGTATTTCATTTTGCTCCTTTTTTATACCTTCCTCGTTAAAGATTTACTTTGTTAGCTAAATGCAATCCATATTTACTTTTTGTATCTCTAATGGAACAAAAGTTTAATGAAAGAGTAAACAGGTCGAAAATTTTCCGTAGTGTTTTTTAATGCATAAAACCAACATCTTTATTAAAAGAATTTTTATAACCACTATCTTCTTGACATCTTCAAATATGTAGAAATAACATGTTACTTTGACAGATTGATGCTGCGACACAATTTTTAGCTGCCATGAGGTAGCATTTGGAGTCGCTTTGTTCAAACTTGTCTAACCATACAATCACTAATGTACAAAATAATGACAGGGTAAGATGACTTATTTTTTAATCTGCCATTTAAAACTCAACCATTAATAATTGTCCTGCTTACTAGTTTTTCTTCCCAAGTTTCTCTACTTCTCAAGGAGAGCTATATTGATTCCTTCTCCTATAGAGACCGACCATTTGTCAGGGTACCATCTTTATTAGTACTTTCTAAGTTCTGCATTCATTAGATGTGTCAATCGCAATCTATTTACTTATAAATGGGTTGCTTTGGGTTGTGTTGTATGACAAAGGGGAGGGAGTCAAATGGGCTGAAAGTTGAACCAAAGTCTATTCTTGCTGAATCTGATTATGAAGATGAAGGCAAGTGATGTTGGTGCGTCCTCTTGCTGATATGATCTTCCAAGTAACTCTCCTTTTACAGTTGTATACTGTGTATCATTTAGGGATGGAAAAATGGACGGTTTGCATAATGGGTCACAAGGATTAGTTTTTTGTATTGGTCGGGTTAGGCCACCACCCCTCAAACAACCTTTTATATGATTACAAAAACTATATTATTGCAATAACAATCTACAACTAAAAAAAGGACTAGAGTAGGTTTTATGTAGTTGAATACATTTTTGATGACTTTGACCCGTTATAGTTAAATCCTTTTGCTCAACCCTTTTGACTCAATGGAGATTAAAGCATATCTCGAATCGACCCATTTTATGCAAATGGGTCGAAGTTGCCACCTCTAAATTCTTATTGCTTTATTTGCTTAAAGATATCCGATTACACATCCTTGATATTGACATTCTAGTTTGTTTCTTTTCTTTATACAGATCCACTTTATACATCGTCAAGAAAACATCTAGTTGTTCTATCAGATCTTCACAAATATGATATTTGTAAAAGATGAACAAAACCAAAGATGTTTGTTATTCATGACTTGAAGATGCATGTTGAGTAAAAGATCTTTGTGAATCATGCTCGGGTTGGTTAGTCGGTAACCTTTTCTAATGATATTTTTCTTTGTAAATCATTAGTGTGCTGGTACTCCATTAATAACTGAGTTTATACTATTTCCAATCTCTTCCATTTACGACGTCTGTAATGATTTTCTTCGGTTTATTTTGTAAATTTATTGAGAAGTCAAAATAATTTACCAAACTAAGTTTATGTACTATCACGAGAATTTTCCTACCATACCCACTTAAAAGTAACTCTGGAAAAATGGGTTGTGGGTTTAAATAAATCTCTTATAACAGATGCAACAAATGGACAGTCATGAAAGTCTTTTCACTAGTAGATCTAAATAACTAGTAAAACTAACAAAATCCTCATCATGCTCTTTTCCTAAGTACCCCTATCGCTTATCAGAGGCATCACTATTGCGATTATTAGGAGAATTGATTCTCAATTTTGAAGGTGAAGTAAGCACATCTTCTATAATGCCTGCAGAGACAGCCGAAAGGGCTAACGTGCCATCAACTCGTATTGCAGAATCCATCCATGAGCGCCCCTTACTCGGACTGCACTCATCCTCTAGGTTATATACTTTGGGTGATGAAGGGATATGATCAAGACTGACTTCACTAACAAACTGTGTAATTCGATTGAGACGCTCCTGTGCAACAATACTGCATCCAAGTGCAGGCACATTATGGGGTGGTAGTTCAAAGTTTACATATTTTCTGGAGGTAGTGAAGATGGCAGGTCAAGTGGGTCGGGTAACGAGTCTAAATAAACAATTCCTTGGTTCTGGTGTTAACGAGTCAGGTTATACTTGACCCGAAACACTTTTTGTACTGAAGTTTTAAACTTCATGGAGTAAATAACAATTATAATATGGTAACAAAAAGAGCAATTGCATAAAAAGGTAATCAACATTGGTCTGATTGATACTCTCAAGCTTTAAGGAACCAAATCAGCTCCATTTCTAAATAGATGTCAACAGGATCAAAGTTACGGACAATTTACCTGCCATAACATCGTATCGACCATGTAAACGGGTGACCAAAAATAACTTTTTTTCAAAGTTTGCTACCTTTTTGTTGGTGAAAGAAAAGATTGTTACCTCAAAGGAAATTTAACCTAAGTTGATTACCTTTTTACGCAATTTTTTATCAAAAAGATTGTATCATTTCGAATATAATCTAATCCTTATAACAAGTTTAGGCAGTTCTATACATTAAAAATACCCTCAGGCAACTTTCAACAAGTCGACCCATTTGGCACCTTTTCTTTGAGCGATTTTTATTTTATTCTATATGTTTGACCCGTTGGAGATAAAACATAACCTGAACCGACTCATTCATTAGTAAATGAGTCGACATTGCCACTTTTACTGTTTTCATTTAAGTGAAAGTAGTGAGACACTAACCTATTTAACATCTGGTAGTGTAGTTCAAAAAAAGGAACTCTTGTCAACAGACAATAACAGCGAGGTGCAGTGACTAAAAAACGACTGCCTCCTCCGGGTGCTCTGGGAAGGGGGGATGGAGCACGAAGCATCCCTGGTGGTCTCTGAACGAACTCTTGTGTGTGTAGACAAACACCGTAAAGAGTTGCATTGTCTGCCACCTAAAACATAAATCAACAATGAAGGTTGGACTTTTGTTAAAGTTGGTTTTTTCCTCCAAAAGATGAAAAGCAATTTGCGTTCAGGATGTAAGAAAAATTTCCTCCATTATTCATGTTACTTAAGTCAAAGCTGTTGCCATTTGAGGGAGAAAATGACTACGAAATGAAGTATAATAACATGGAGAAACAAATTTTAATATTAGATACAGCTTACCTTAAGTGAAAATATAAATGATAAGTCATCTCTGCTCAAGTGTTCCTGTTCATGGAAACACAACTGTAAGACACTACATGACACAGATCACATGTAGCCAAATAAGCTGACTTTACATGCACACAAACCTGTCCGTACACGATCTGATTTAGCTCACTTAGGGATGGGGACCTCCTCATCACATGTGCCTGAAGGAAGCACAAAACTAAGAACAAATAGCTATCTGACTATTTGAAGGATAGATAAAACCACTCTCTATTATTACGGGACACGATACTTGTATCTTTTGAAAGAAGAAAGCATGGTTTATATGATATAAATTTAAACTTTGTCAGAGCTGAAAATTAACAAAAAATGAAGATATCAATTAAATTAATGTCTGGTCTGGCATATTAAAAATAGAGGTCACGCTTGTGACACATTTAAGTATGAATAGGATATATTTCATCCCAAACAGGTCAAATAAACAAAATTCGCTATTTGTAAAACAGGCCAAATGAGGACGGTCGGGTCAAAATTCACCCTAAGTGTATATTTGAAGCATACACCCTCGTAAATCATGTTATTCAGATTATTGTTCTAATAATATACCTTTTTGTACTAATATTTAAAACCTTAAATATTGAGAAAAAAATCCGAACAAAAAGTTTTGCAGGTCAACCTGGAACCGTTTTGACCCATTGCCCCACGCCCCCACCTGCCTGACCCTCGTATATTTCCACTTTTTAAATGGTAGCATAGACAGTGTCATAATAAAGAAATGGAGTTTTGAAATGCATCACCTTTACGCCTTCAGGAAAGCAAAAGGATGCTAAATCCACTAATCGCATAGATAACCTCTTATCTGGAGGGTACTTGAAAAGTATCTGAAAGAAAATATAATATAACAAAATGTATGAGAACATCAGTGTTTTATATACAAAAATATATCCATACATTACTATACAAATTATAAGTCATTAGAATACGTAACAACTCCTCGCAACTTTTAAGTTACAGGAAACCGTGCTCATGTTATGGCACTATAATTACTATCTATAAGATTGCAGAAAATCTTTCTCATTGCAAAATTGCAAACATACTTTCACGAGAAGCATGATATATGAAAACGTTTGTAAACAGATGTCATCTCGAACAGGAGATCACAAAATTGAATCATACAAGTCATAGTTGGTTATAAATAAAAGAATGGGACAATCCTCAATCTATAGTTCATACAAAGCAGACCTGAGGTTCCACCATCACACTTGGCGGTGATCGAAATTGCATGACTTTAAGATCCATCAGATCAGTTTTATCAGATTTTGCCTCCCACTTCTTTCGTGTAGCAAATGCATCCTCCACAGGCCCGAGATTAGCATTTGGATGGATACCCGCAATTAGGAAATGTTCAAAGAGTGAGGTCGGGTCCTGATACTTTGCAGTATCCTACACCACAAAATTTTCACATAAGCTGTTTAGTGCATCAAAGGCAAAAAAATATCGGGAGGGAAGAGGAATTTTTTCTTTTTTTCCCAATAATGTCTAGTAAAAGAAGACACAATTTGCATGTGAGTTACAGAAACTGTTATATTTCTCAAGTTTAATGCTCAGAAATACAAAAAGAATAATGTTATACATGTGCAGGTGCATTGATTATTTGTAAAGTTCACTGCAGTTCGGATTGCTTGCTAAATCTGATTCTATTTCATTTTGATACAGTTGTGAACATGTTTGGGATTTCTGATCAAAACTTTATATGATTACTAGCAGATGGAATTAGAAATGCAACTCAAAATTGCTATTCCGAGCTGGTAATTTAAAAAAGGCATTAAGCAGATAAGCAGCAGTTCTGATAAGCAATCCCAAATACCTAAACATAATCTTCTCAAGGATTAATATGAGGATGCATCATTTGTCTTGTCAAAAGTATGCACCAAAATACTAAAATAACACCTATGTGCAGAATACTAGCATCAAGCAGACTCGTCAAGGGACAAACATAATATAAACCAAACATTGAAGCAAGTTAAAACGGATAAATGAAGTTAGATATTACCGAGCTTCTTGATTGAAACTGATACCACTGTCGTTTCTGATGAGCTAGGATCTCCGGATTGAAAAACGCTTGTTCTTGACTACCACCCCAATTCAAAGCCCTTTGCATATGTGTCTTCAATCTTTGAAAACCATTGTTTTGAGTATTTAACGATGTCACAACTTCGCTTCTACAACGTCTATGACCACCCGGCCCTACTGTCGTCATCCTTATACCACCTCGATCAATAGTCCACCAATTACTCTATATTCACTACCTCAAAAACATAATTCATCGATATTTACAACCTTTTCAAATTTAACATCATTTCTCGTTACATTTCACTAACTAAAAAACATATGCTAATCATAGGACACCATCAATATTTCATATAAAGACCGATAAACAGATTCAGTACGTCTTCTATCATACCAATCATAAACATCAAATATTTCTAAAAACGCGATTCACATGAAAACCTCATAAATGCATGCTACCTCACATTTACAGCAACAACTCATTGATCGGCATCTTATTTCTTCCACAAATCACAATCCTGAAAACGAAACACATTTCGCGCATATCAACCACAAATAATAATACGGAGTATCAAATCATACGTGAATAAATTCAAAATGTACCTGTAATGAAGAACATGAACTTGCTAGGGTATATTTTTCGCTGCGTAAATTTTTTGATTAATGAAAAAGTTTACATGCAAATGGATTTGATGATGAACATGAAATACGGATATCATATGATGAAACTGGATGTTTTTTTTATGAATTATATGAATGTAATAGCATAACAGAATTATATTTTTTTAGATACACGTATTACATGTGTGTAACGGTTTTTTATTGTAACGTTTTTGTTTGTTTGTTATGTAGTCAGCGGTGCCTCAAGGGTTATATACATAGCGAGTTAGTCACATGTTTTTTTCAGTTATCTTTAAAGATTTTAGTTATGTAAGTCCTCAAATTAGCCGAAAAATTTCAAATAATCAAAAGTTTTAGCCCTCTTATGTTTTTACTATTAAGCCTACAAGTTGTAGAAAATTATGCCCAACATATCAAGGCCTGCAAAGAAAAGTGTTTTATAAGCACCGAATAAAGTTTGTTCTCTACCACAAAACATGATTTAAAGACTAGATAAAATGAATTAGGCGATTTTGAGTTTCTGTTATGAATAGTTATATGGTATCATGTGTTGTTTGCAATCAATTTCATTAACAAAAATTTACAATCAAAACACAATTGTATTAGTGACACTATTAAACAATTAGAAGGTCTTGCGCTATTAGAAAATGAATTTAAAGTTGCCTTAGTTTTCACCAAATAATTTGCTAAAGAAATAAATGTAAAACTTAAATTTGAAGAAAACATAGCATAATTATGATAAAAACCCCCGAAAGGATATTTATAGCACATTATTTCATATACATTGTACATTATGCTATTTCAATACTTATCTATATTATGGGGATATATTTAACCCATCGAGTGGGAACAGCCGCTTTCGGAAGAAATAAGCCATCAATGAAATCTCTAGCTGATTTCACCGAAAAGATACCTGCTGAATCTAAACTCCAAGTCCATCGATCATTAGAATTAGGCAGCATAACAGACGACGTCTTGGATAAAAGATGGAGAAGCTGTTCTTCTTCAATACCACTCCTAGGTTGCCTACGAAAAGAATCCGTGAGAGAGCTGTCTCTAAACTTAGAAGCCACACTAGCATTCTTGGCTGATTCCAAGAGGTAAAGCCGCGGATATAAGTCCCTAAACTTAGAGTCACCAAGCCACACGTCATCCCAAAAATAAGATTGCTCACCATTCCCCACTTTCTTTATGATTAGAGAGATAAGATCGATACCTTTTATGGATAGCTTTTTGAATTCGCCAACAATGTCAAGCCAAGGAGAATGTCTTGTAAAAGGGAGAGGATTATCAAGTGCACCACGAGACCCATGAATAGCAGCTATGAACCGAGACCAGAGAGAGGGACCATTAGCAATGAAGCGCCAAATCCATTTGAAAAGGAGAGCACGGTTGAGGGCAAAAAAACTAGAAACACCAAGACCTCCATTCTTCTTAGAAGCTAAAACTTTCTTCCAACTAATTAAGAACAACTTCTTCTCCGTACATTCCACTCCATTGAAAAAATTCCTACGGATAGCTTCCAATCTGTTAAGAACACCTATAGGAACCTTGAAGGATGACATGTAATAAAGAGGCAAGGAGCTTAACGATTTTTAGTAGGTGAGACGTAGCACCAATCGTTAACTTTTGAAGCTCCATTTAGAAAGCCTAGAGGATAATTTGGCAACAACATCGTCCCAAGAACAAATTCTAGACATAGAAGCTCCCACCTTAACCCCAAGGTAATTAAAAGGCGTGTGCATAACCGAACACCCAATAGATCGAGCTGCTGAAACCACAACATTATGAGGGATACCAATTCCCATAAGCTTGCTTTTAAGGAGATTAATTTTAAGACCAGAGGCTAAATGAAACCACTTTAGCACATTAACAATTGTAGATAAATTTGATAACTCCCATTTACCAACAAAGATGACGTCGTCCGCATAGAATAAATGAGATAAGCTAAAAGAAGAATCAATATGGATACCGTTGAAGAGGCCCGCATTTACCACACAACAAAAAATAAGTGTCGAAGCTTTCCATATTCAGTAAAACATGACCGGTATAAATTTGGTCGCCTTGTTTCAAACATATAATAAATTGAAACACCTACTTCGGACAAACGCATTAACAAGAATAGAGCCCATAGCAGATTTGAGACACCCTTAATCCAACTACGCCATTTAGAACCAAAACCAAAGTTATGCAACACCATATCTAAATAATCCCAACGCACCGAATCAAAAGCTTTCTCAAAATCAATTTTAAAGATCAAAGCTTTTGCATATTTTTGGCTTACAACCACAAGAGAAGATCAATAAGAATGAACAGAGCCAACGAGGATTAGTCAATAGAAACAAAACAACTGCTCATCTGAAACAAGATCCCGAAATAACAAGACCTTAACCGGGTTCGCAAGAGACTTTAGCAATGATTTTTATACAAACTACCAATCAAGCTCATATGGCGAAAATCTTTAACCATTTTAGCTTCATGCATTTTGGGAATCAACGCAATAAACGAGGAGTTGCATCCAGGAGGAAACACACCTGTGTCTAAGAAACAAGAGACAGCATGCCACTACATCTTTATCATGATCCTTCCAAATTACGAAAGAACTCAAGAGGTGAAAACGCGTCTGGGCCAGGTGTACTCGGTTGAACCCACCTCAATCCCATACCGCTACACTTTCGATTTCATCATAAAGAAATCCAACACCATTCCAAGAACATCGATTTGGTCAGAAGATAACCGTCTAGGGAAGATATAATCAAAAGCAATAGGATCTGTAACCGGGGCAACAAAACGATTAGCAAAATGAGATTTGAACTCATGCTTCACCAAAATAGGATCGACAATCCAATCACCGTCAACCAGGACCTCCACTGATCGCCAACCTGGGAACGCTTCTTATTAATGATACCATGGAAAAACTTCGAATTTTCATCTCCCTCGATAGCCCACCGAATTTTGGCCTTTTGAAACATATCTAACGACGAGGCGTGATTAAGATCCTGAAGATCCTTTAACAGATTAGACCTTTCCTGAATCAGATCGTCAGCGCACTTTCCTTGGTCGAAATATTTATCCAACTCTATAAGCCGAGATTGAATAGAGCGTTTATTAGCGAATAACTTCTGATTATCTTCTGCTAGCCATACTTTAATTCTGGACTTAAGAGCTTGCAACTTTTTCTTCAAATTGATGATGTTGTTAGAAAATTACGCCCAACAGCCTGCAAATAAAAGTGTTTTATAAGCACCGAATAAAGTTTGTTCTCTACCACAAAACATGATTTAAAGACTAGATAAAATGAATTTGGCGATTTTGAGTTTCTGTTATGAATAGTTATATGGTATCATGTGTTGTTTGCAATCAATTTCATTAACAAAAATTTACAATCAAAACACAATTGTATTAGTGACACTATTAAACAAGAGGGAAGGGAGTGGTCGTGCCATGGGTTCGTGCCAAGCTATGGCGCGAGATTGAGCCATGGCGCACCACTCCGTGGTTCGCGCCAAGGTCTCTCGCGCCGTGGCTAACAACCCACGCGAAAGAATTTTTTTTATTATTTTATTATTTTATTTTTTTTTAAAAGTATTCGTTGGGGGAGCGGGTTTTTGAAAAAAAATACCCTCAAAACCCTATTTTTACCCCTTTAAAATCCTATAAATACCCCTTTATATTTTATAACTTCACACACAATTTCTATATATATTCTACATCAATACTTCTCATTTTTCTTTGAAATATGGATTCAAATAATCTCAACGATTTCGACACAACCAACACATACGATCATTTATATGCTTTCTTTCAACCGACCTATGATCGCTAATATGCGAGATTACGAATCGAAATCAACATTATATTAGTTTGTGTGAGCAAAAGTCCGGGAGTTCGAGGTTCCCCTGTCCTATTAGAGAGGAAGAAGATACATATATCGTGAACAGAGAAGAGGCGGAAGAGAAGGCTAATCGAACGAATATTTTGGCGACGACGAGTACTAGCCTAAGTATCCGGAGAAGAAACTTTTTAGGCGAAGGTATCGTATGAGCTCTACACTTTTTAATAAAATAGTCAACGATATCTTAAGTTATGATGTTTCATCCCTATTCCCTGAGTACTTTACTTAAATAGCTCACGCACGATGCGACCGTTTAAACGTTAAGAGAATGGTCCTATTTTAAAGTCACATTCCCCATACGCCAACTGTCGTACGACACTGAATCCTGATTCATTTGATGAGTATTTGCAAATTGCTGAACGTACTTCAGAGAATGTTTTTAGAATAACTTTACTAAATTCATTCATGTTTTTATAATCAATAAGTTTTTATAGAAGGACCAAGGCAACTGATATAAAAAAATACATAAAAAATGCACGAAGAAAAACATGGACTTTCGGAATGCTTCGGAGAGTATTGAGTTGATGCATTGTGAATTGGAAAAACTGTCCCAAAGTCATTTACATGGGCAAGTTTCAAAAGAAGGGATCCATAAATACCCAACCCTATGTTAGAAGCTGTGCGGTCAAATATTGTGATTTTGGGCATGCATATTTTGGGGTCTTTGGGGGCGAATAATATTTAAATGGTTATATGGTTCCCTATTATTTAATGATGAAATTTGCTGATATAGTCCCAAATCCGTTTATAGAAAACGGGCATGCATACAGGAAAGGTTTACATTTAGACCCGACGTTATATTAGCCGAAATGGGTCCTACGTTTGTCAAAACGTTTTCTGTTACAAGGGATGCCAAGACCTTTAAGTTTAAAACAGTTCAAGAAGCTGCAAGAAAAGATAGTGAACGGGCATTAGGAGTCCTACAAGGTTGTTGGGGTATTATACGACAACCCGCGCGTGCAATGCAAATCAACAACCTCAAGAGAATCATGTATTGTTGTATAATTTTACATAACATGATATTAGAAAACGAGGGATTTGAAGTTAACCTGAATCATATGTTTGTAAGTCCAGAAGCGAACATGGTTAGAAGCTGGGTCAAAAGATGTGATTTACATGTTAGGAAGGCAAAAGAACTTCGCGATAGGAAAACGCAACATCGATAGTCTTTCCCCGGCCCAAGATGTAGAGTGAACCTTGTGGAGCATCTATGGAATAATCAGTAGTTTGTGTTTTTATGTAATGTTTAAGTTTTATGATATTTAAGTTTTTATGTAATGTTTAAGTTTTATAATATTTAAGTTTTTATGTAATGTTTAGTTTTATGTAATGTTTTATTATTTAATTTAAGTTTTATAAGTTTTTTAATTAAAAAAATAAAAAATAAAATAAAAAATTAGTTTGGCACCAGAAATTCTGGTGCCAACCAATGCCGCTGAATTCTGGTGCTAAACACCATTTTGCTGACGTGACACCACTTTTTCTCTATGACACGAGAAGTTTGGCACGACCGCTCCCCGTGCTCTCTAGAAGGTCTTGCGCTATTAGAAAATGAATTTAAAGATGCCTTAGTTTTCACCAAATAATTTGCTAAAGAAATCTATTATATTATAAACTTAGGTCCTCTAATTTAATTGTCATTAGTGTTGATACAATGTACAAGTTGCGCAGCGTGTTGTGCAGCAAGGTGATGCGTACCAACCATAAATGTATTCACTCTCATTTGTAAAGCAAAGGAGACAAGGGGTTGCTGTTACAGGCCTTTGAATGGAGTGATCAAGTCTCACGATTAATGCAGTGCCCAGTATTAAACTGAAGAAGGTGAAGCATCCACTGCCCCAACCCTATTATCTATTCCATACATCTATCTCCTTCTCCCTTCTCTCTCTCTCACACTCACACGCAAACCCACAAACCAGAAAAAAAGCAACAGTGATGGATAGAAGATCGAGGGTATCAAATAATCAGGTGAGGCATCCAACACATAATAATCATATTTATTACATGATTGTTTAGGTTAATTGTTAAACACAGGTATGAAGCTGATTATGAGATTTATATAAGAAAAATTAGGGTTTTTAGTTTTTATGTTTTGATTAGTTAGAATTTAGGTTTATTTGTAATGTTGTATGGCATATATTGCTATTCCATAGTTATATTACTTCACGAGACTTAAATATTGTGAAATTACAGGGGTTAAAGAATTCATGTTGATTGCGTATATCAAAGAGAAAGAAGGAAAAGATTGCAAAAAATGGTTCAAACTCATGGCATCATTCCGAGTTTTCAAACTCAGAAGTCGACATAATCGACCCTGAAATATATAGGTATAGTCAACATTTAACTCAGGTATGGTGTCACTTATGTATAAAGAACCAACAACCTATAACAATTACTAATGTAAGGTTACCTAAATTATCCTTTTAATAGTCAATTAAACTATCAATATTACATAATTCCACTTATTGTTTATAACCTTAATTTTATTCGTGTGAATTAGATCTACTTATTATAGAAGCTCCGAACGAGTTAGTGACTTTGGCGACTATGGTGGCAACACACAGTCAAGCGGGTTTGGTAAATTTGGCTCAGATTGTTCAAGTGGTTTTGGCAACTTCAGTAGTGCCGGAGGTCGTTCAAGTGGTGGATTTGGTAGTTTTGAGAAGGAATAAGACCGACTCCCAATCAGTGAAATAAGGTGAGTTGTATCTTTCAATCTGTAAAGCGTAAATGCCTCATTTTACTCAATAATGTGTTTTCTCTATTTCACAAAGTTGCAGCTTTACTTAACAGTACTAATACTTTTTGACTTATTGTTCAAATTGTGGTTTGACTTTTGGTTCAAATTTGTTAATTGACTTTTTTTATTAACATTCATTGCAGTAGCAGGATATTAAAGAACAATTAGTTTGATGTTTGGGGCGATACATTAGTTGACACTGGCCTCCTGTGTTTAGAATACAAAAGAAGAGATTGATTCTATTCTTTTTGAGCCTTGATTACATCTCCAATAGTTGGAATTTAGTGATAGACCTTGAGACTACCCCCTGCCCTAGAATCACTTCACAATCCTTTCAGGTATATTTCTATTAAAACTTCAATTATATATAAGCCATTTGCGTTGATGATTTTTTAATATATTTTAGTATTAAATGTGAAGAGCACAACACTATATATGTGATCTGTCACAATGCTAAGTTTGTAGATTAAATTCCATCGCAAAGTAGCTAAAGGCTAGACATCGCAAATTGAATTGATACAGTCAAATTCAATTAAGACGGTCTTCTTTTGCTCATGCACAAACCATACTTTTATAAAGTTTCATCTACTTTACGTACCCTATTTCTCTTCAAAAGTTTTATCAGTGCCTTATCTTTTAAGTAAATACTTTTATAAAGTTCATATTATAATGATATAACTCAGTATATAACAAAATTTCCACTTGCTATATAGTTGTGCCCAAAAACATAAAATCTCAGTAGTTGCAATTGCAAAAGTAACCAAATTACAGTGCATGTGATCTATCAATAAGCAGAAAGCATAAACGATAGAAATAAGCATAAGCATTAACAATATTACGAGTGCATAAAGTAACAATATTACGATAGTTAAATAATTATAAGTGCTTATCAATAAGCAGAAGCATAAACGATAGAAATAATCAGTCTGAAACACCCTCCTTTAATTAGATGAGGATTTTATAATAAGCAATACAGAACACCCTATTATATAGCAGTGGGGTATAAATGACAATACTTATGATAAAAGTGTAACAAAACACAGTTCGAAGATAGTGTTTGGATTTGCTATGGTGTCACAACATGAGATACTCAGATAATTAGTTTTATGAGGGTCTGGCGGAATCTAATATTATTTTGATTGTGCTAAATTGGATATGTTTTAACCGTTTAAATAATCAGGTAACTTAATTCAGCTATTGCCTCATCCATACACTTAAGTCCAAAACTAATTATGTTTTTGTGAAATGAAAACGTCTAATAATTAATCCCAAACACCCCTACACGGTCTTACATATGCAAAAATTGGAGTATGGGATTGCATACATAAATTAGGACACTGATTTTAGAACTTAACTATGGTGTTTTTAACAGCTTTGTACGCCGTTTCTTAACATCTTTTATATGATGTATTACATTACCCCGTTTTTATTGTAATACTGATATTGTAGGATTATAGTTGTGTTTATCGTCCCAATTTGTGTAACTGTGTTTCGTGTGTTTATTATGAACCAGAAGAAACAACGAAAGTCAGTGAACAACAACAACGTTGGCTCTGCATCGAACTTCAGCCCCTCAAGTTGGCCATGGGGCAACAGCCTCTGAAGCCCCACGACAAGATGCGATAGTACAATGCCTTCTCACAGCCCTACTTTGCCAAATAATGAGCAGATTTCACAGGTATTGCTACTGACTGATGCAATAGTGAGCGGATTTCGCAAACGCGTGCCACACGTCCACATTCTTTACCTTTGGGTAATATTAAATTCAGATATCATTAGTGCTTGAATCAGCTCCCAATGCTATGTACACCTATTTTTGTCTTTCCTTTTTTTTGTACTTATCTTCCAGAACCAATCTTAGCCTACATATATCTAGGAAGGTGTACACTTCTATGTGAAGGTATTCATTTTTATTTTTTTGAAGCACTTACTCGAAGTTAGTGTCATCGATTACACTATGTATCCTTGAAGACTTTGAAGTCTCCATTTCTAATGCAATCTCTCAATCTCACAAGCTTTGTTCTCATCAGGCGAGAATGCGAGATGTTAGGAAGTAACAAAACATGGAAAAAAGCTCTTATGCTAAAGAATTGGAGGCTAAGGCTCTAACTGAAGAAGTCAGGTTGTTAATGAATCACAATGTCCGTCAGCTTTAGATCAGGTAGGTGGTTGTAATCATCTTTGTATATCTAGAAATTAGATTTGTCTCAGGTCATACCAGATTCATATACACACTTAGCAAATAATCTCCTTCATACCGTGATCCTATACACCCTCTTAGTCAGTGATAAATACACGTTAAGTAGCAGGTTTTGAGGTTTGCTCGCTACTCGAGTCTTTTAAATTCCGTAAAGTTTACAAATGGGTGTTTCACATGCTGACATTATATAGTTGTGAGCTTGTCACCAAATTTGTGAAGGATTTTGGCAAGCAATATTACTGGATACTTTTTTATTTGATAAAGCGGAGAGGGTCTGCTGAATAATACACGTAGTGGGGGTTATATTCTTTGGTGGCAGTCGTGACAGACACAAGGTTACTGAAAGCACAATGTTTCTTGAAATTAAAGGGATGTTTGGCTAAGCTTATTGAGGATTGTATGGAAAACCCATTGAGTTCGAATAACTAATTCAGGCGACTGAGTTAAATATTACTATCTTTATATAAGGCCTCATTCGGGATTCAGAGTCCGTTTGCCATACTAAAATGGGCAGGTGTTTAATCCAAAAGCTATAATCGACATGATATGGACGACATAGGGTCAACGGGTGCAAGGTAAAAGGCCAAATATTAGTGGCTCATCCTAAGAATATTTTTATAGGTCGTTGGAGATTGTGGAAAATGATGGGTATACCAAAAAACTTTGCTTAGAACTTCAGCACCTCCAAGTTGCGAGAGAATTGCCTTCTTTGTCTATTCTTTCTTCTTTAGCAGTTTACTATGTGAATCTGACCAAGTATAGCAATTTGTAGTAACAAGACAATTTGTATTTAAATTTGATGTTGCACGAATAAAATTTGTGGAGCGAGACAATTATTGTTTAATGCTTAAAGATTACATATCGAGTTGAAGTTCTTTGATGTGGAATTAATATCATTCGGGTGACAATATGCAATTTGTTATTCTAAATTTTAAAATGGAGCAAAATTAAGTGCATTATTTATATGATCTTTATTAAGAAATTTGCATTTCTATCACTTTAACTTTAAGATGTAAAGTGTTTGCATATAAATTACACATCCTTTCATTTTTCTTAGCAATCAATTCTTAAATGCTCTTCTACCTATAAAACTTGGATGATACTGAAGTTATAGAGTAAAGATTAAGTTACATGGATCTTGCATACTTCTTCATGTATAGATTAGCTCAAAAAAGATATTTTACGAACATGATGAAAGGTTTTCCTTTTGGTCTTGAGGTCAATTGTCATTTGTTTCTAGAGTGGCAATGACTTTGAAGGGCAAGACGTACAAAGCCTCTGTTTAACTCAAAACACAAGCACTCAACATCTACATACAACCCGTGTGCATCGCACGGGTCTGCATGCCTCGTAAATGTAAAACTGAAATTTGAAGAAAACATAGCATAATTATGATAAAAACCCCCGAAAGGATATTTATAGCACATTATTTCATATACATTGTACATTATGCTATTTCAATACTTATCTATATTATAGATCTAAATAATTTTCCTTTAGTTATCTAAAATTTTAGATCCGGTGATAATTTCCGCTGCGAAAAAAAGTTTTTTAAAAAGCCTCGTTTTGAAGCTTCGCTTTAGACTTCCGTGAAGGTTGAGCCACCCCTGTATGTAGTACTCCGTATTTGAGTACTTTAAGTTGGCAAATATCGTTTTATTTGGTTCTGCATTCCACTTGTGATTATTCTGACGAGTAGCATTTGAAAAATGTTGCGATGATAAGCAGATAATATATAGAGTTAGAATCGTTGAAGAAATGAGATGCATATAGGATCGTATGTAATGGGACGTTTTGGACGCGTTTTCGTCCCACCTAACAATCAAGGACGCGTCTTGAGTTAGTACGGCTCGAAAGGTTGACGCGTCTTGGGTTACTCAGTCGACTACACGATCGAGTTGTACGAGCTTGTTGTGGGTGCGGGTGATTTATTAAGTGATTTTTGTGAGGTATATTTTAGTGGTGACCACGTTGACTTGTTACACTAATTTGTTGTATTTTATTAACCTGATGTGACAGAGACGACTACTTTCTTTTATTGTTTAGACTCTAATGGGTTGAGGTTTATAGGACGCAATCATAAGGTGCGACATGTGTGGACTACGTATCTTCCGGTTTAACCGAGGAAACAACACTACAACATTTGGTTAGGACATGTCATAGCCAAAGAGTTTGCGGTAAAAAATAGAGGAAACTAATTAACCAAAATGAGAATTTTGGGAATAAATAAAATTAAGTCAGGTATTTCGTTAGGCCAGAATAGTGGTCATCAAGCCTCATCAATCCACGTTCTTCAAAGCTGCGCCACCTCAGCTTCCTCCCCCCCCTCCTCTCCTTTCACACCATACTTCATCAATCAAGTGTATTAGTCATCAACACACACAACACCACTTTTCATACCCACTATTTAATTTAATTACTTTTTTATTAATAAAACGTAAATATTAATGTAAACGTAAACGTACGAAATTAAAAACGTAAAACGTACGAAATTAAAAACGTAAAACGTACGAAATTAAAAACTTTTATTCATAAATTAAAAATAATACATAAATAACTAAAAACTGAAACGTACGAAATTAAAAACAATACATAGATAAATTAAAACTTAAACATACTAAATAATAAACGTAAACTAATATGGTAAATTATACTTCGCCTTGATCTCCGCCCTTAGTGCTTCCATGTGATTCAATGCATATGTTGTTCCCCTTGAGCTAGTTACCAAAAACTATAAAGTTAAGATAAAACTAACTCATAGCTTGAAGTAATGTAATGAAAATCAGTTTTGACAAATATAAAGGCAAACAAGTAAAGAACATAAAACTAATTTTCAACGTTTAATTCTTATAAATCTTATTAAGAACTATACCCCATTGTTTACTGAACAAAAATGAGGATTGAATGACAGTGTGTGTGTGTGTGTGTGATCTCCTCACTAACAACGTAGCATAAATCAAAGTATTATGTTAAGTCGACAACTATGTAACCAATTGAACTTGTTTAGGGACTTATTAATTTGGAGGAGTAGGTGTTTGTGAAAGATACAACTTTGAATGTACAAACTTAACCTACTCCTTTACAAGACATCTCTGTTTATAGTGCTTAGGTAGGGTCATACCCACATGGGTGATAAGTGCATGTCCCAAGGTTGATTATATTGTACAGTTTGTCTCTATTACAATTCTAATATAGAAATAAGACAAACACACTTTCTAAGGTCAGTACTGACACTGACCTTGTCTTCATATCCTATTTAGGATAGTTTGACTTCAGATGGATAAGTACTTGAACTTATTGATTCAAACTATCCCGCCTATTCTTCAGACTCTTGTTTTCAGGGTCTTTCTAGTTGAGGAGATCGTATGAGTTCAGTGAGTCTATTGCCACAACTTACTGAACCCATTACCTCTTCTTTGGCTCAGGGACTTCATTCATTGAGTGTCTGCCTCACTGAATGGTTGAGTCTTTCTTGTAGACTCAGGTTGAGCACTTGAAGGTAACTCACTGAGTGACTGTTCACTCAGTGACTTTAGTATTGTTAAAGGTTATCTAACACTTAGGATATTTTCTATTCAAATCCAAGTGAAATATCATTGGGCACTGAATTGGCCCAACAATCCCCCCCTATTTTGATATAAATAGAGCCTAAGTGTTTTTCAGTGTAAGTGATAACTTACACTAAGTCTAAAAAGCAAGGATACTGATAACTTCAAAGTACGTCATTGACTAAGGATTAAAAGTTCCTACCTATCTTTTACAAAAGATGAAACAAGAAAATACACAAGCACTTACGTAGTGTTTGGTATGTTGTAATCAAAGGGGGAATGAAAAAGATTATTACGATGGAATTACAAAATGTTGTTTGTTTACATTTATGGAATGTAATGATTCATTACAAAGAATGACCCATTACACCAAAATCATTCTTTAAGGGCTCCCTATTTTTTCATTCCATCTTGTAATAGAATCAAATTACATAAAACTCTACCATTAACTAACGTATATTAAATTAACTTCCTATCATTAATGAGGCATTTTAGTCTTTTTATCATGATTCCATTACGTCTTATCATATAAACCAAACATGATTAATAATGGTAATGAATCATTACATTCTACTATTTATTTCATTACGTCGGTTATTCCATTCATTTGGCATTTTATTCTGTCCTACCAAACGAACACTTAGTTTAGTGAGTATCCAATGGCTTTCAACTTTACTCTCTTTGACTTTAGCTTCTCCTTATCAGGGTGACTATCAATCATACTCCTCATTACTACACATAACCTTTGATTTTCATGAGTATTGATACTTGTAGCCATCACTAGGTAGCTCAACAAGGTATCAACATCTACCTTATGAATGTCACTAATTCTTTGGAAGGCCTGATCACCAAAGATATCAATGAAGAAGATCTCATTCTCAAGATGTTCAATCACTTGGTTGTTGACAAACTAAACTCCTTCAAGAAAGCTTCTATTGCATTCAAGCCTAGGAATGCGAACCTCAGGTTCCAATTCTAGTGCCTTCCTTTTTCTGCCTGAAGATAGGGAAGGAACTTGTTCAGGGGCAGGAAGTGATAGGTTTATTCCAATTTCTCCTAGAATCACCTTCAGTCTTTCATACTTCTTTCCAAAGGATATCATCAGTTCACCAACCACTTTGTTCTTTTTCTTGAGAATGATTGCATTAAGTTTATCCCATTCAGTTATGCTAAAGTCACCAAACCTGAAGGGGTTGTGAACCTCAAAGTTCCTTCGATCATTGCCTCTGTAGACTGTGATTGCAACAGGTTTGTGTTTGAATGAATGAGAATATGAATGATTTTTTCAGGCTTGCGTCTGCTGGTGGCAGTCTATCTATATTGATCAATCCTTTCTTTCTGAGCTCTTTTGCCTTTGAGAGTTTTTCCAAGCGTTCTCTTTTAAGGGCTTTTAGTTCAACATCTTGTTTCTTGATGAACTCTTGACCACCCTCTGAGCTCTGAAGATCTTTTGGATCTACCCCAACTTCGATGGCCACTTCATGTATAACCTTGATCAGCTCAGACTTGTTCAATACCAATAGCCTTGCTTCCTGGTCCGCTTTCTCTTTTCGCTCTTCCATTTCCATATGAGCCTGGATTTGCTCATTGGTGAGATGATACAACTTACCATTTATTTCAAAAGGGATTAGCACTGGGGTATCAGGATCCGGACAAACTTTAGTTGAGGCTTTAACTAGCTTTTATGGTGATTCGTCAGTGTCTTTAGCTATAACATTTCCTTTATCAGGCTTTGGAGTTATATGTGATGGACTTTCAAGTTGATGGACTTGAACTTCAACAATTGGATATGTGAGTTGAGGTCTTGATGAAGATCCAATTATTTTAGTTTCAAGAGTGACTGTTGGCCTGACAATTGTTATTGGAATGGGTTCAGTGTCTTGAGTCTCTTGTACAGGTTCCTTCTCAACATCAACAGTGTTAGAGACTGTCTCTTCAGTGATCATATCATCTTTCTCCCCCTCAGTTCAAGAAGGAGTTTCTTAAATTAGACTAATAGTAGCAGTGTGAGCTGAATTCTCCCCTCAACAGTTCCTTGAACTCCAATGATAACAAGTGTTAGCTTAGTCACACTGCTCAAGGGAGTGGAGAAAGACTGTCCCTTAAAGGCACAAAAGATCCTAGTCATCATGGCCTTGATTTTAGAGGTGCCTGTCTTGAGTGAGGCAATGTCAGACTAAGTGGTAGCCTGAGTGTTCTTAATCCTGGTCATCCGAGGACCAACAATCTAGGCTATTGAGGCAGTAAACTCAGCCTATTTCGTAAGATGATCATTCTGAGTAGTCACTACAACTAGAAGAGATTCAACATTGATATTTAAACTAGGAAAATCAAAGTTCTTTACAAGGAGCCCAGTGAGGTTTATTGAATTCTTGGTGTATGTCTCTGCAGCCTCAAGCACTTTCTTGTTCAGGGAAGGATCCTCTTTGACAACATTCTGAACTTCCTGAAGATTGTTGAAGATCTTGTTGAGTTCTGTAACATGATCAGTCCTGAACTTGTCAAGGATCTTTTCATAGTTCCTGAGAGAGGCATCAGTATTCTCATAGTTCTTGAAGGTGGTTGTGTGAAAGTCTTCTATACTCCATTTTAGATCAGCATATGAGGTAACAACTTCCTCATGCTTCTCCCAGTTATCTTTAACAACCTAAGGATAAAGTACCTGATAGATGTTTAATTATACATGTTTAAAACCCGTAAAAGCTTGCAAAAATAAACACAAATCATGCCAAAAGAATAGAAAATGTATGTTTTTGTCCATGTGTGTAGGCTATGAAGGAATGAAGGCAAAAGTGAAGAAAAGTGATCAAAAACGACAAGAATGGAAAGACAAGATCAAGAGATGAAAAGTTCATGATCAAAGCCGAACCTAAACTCGTCAAAGCCCAATTCAAGTCCAAAATCAAAAATGTCAAAGTGATAAATGATCAAGGACTCATTTTGAAGATTTATGATCAAGAGGGACTAAACTTGCCAAGTTATGAAAGTGTTTTCAAGAGTTATCTAAAGGATAGCAAAGCAAGGGACTGTTCTTGCCATTTTCAAAAGTTATATAAAGAAGAGAATTAAAGCGGCTAAAAGAGCTTATAAACCACGAGGACCATTTGTGTCAACAATTCAAACTTCAAATATGGTCAACTTAAGTCAAATCCCGCCCCTTTAACTGTTTAAAACAGTTTTTCCCAACTACAAACCCACCAATCAAAGTCCTTAGCCACGTCACTTAAGTGATGTGGCAGCCTCTCATTGGCTCAGACACGTGGCAAGAAACATCCAACGGCTATAATTTCTTAAAATTGGATCCAACGGCTAAGAAAAGAATCAAGCTTCATTCTCTTCTCTTCTTCTTTAAGTCCCTATATATAGACCGCCTCATGAGTGTGGATTAAGAAGGCAATCACTTAATAACGGGTTGTATGTTTCCCTCTATATCTTGGGGATTAGTAGTTTGGCCAGAGGACACTGATTTTGATGTATCAGTGGCCTCCGTTGGCACCTTTTCTCTAGGTGGTTGGATAGTGGTCTGAACAAGGGAGGTCTATTTAGTCTTGTACTTTTTCCTCTTTTAAGGGAGTACTCTAGAAGCCTCAGGGCCTTGTGACTTAGGTTGGGGTTGAGTCACAGTCTGAGTCTTATTCTTCCTTTTCTTTTTAGAACAAGGAAGTGGAGTCACTAAGGATTCAAGATGACATCAATCATTAAGTCTGTCAATTTAATTGGGGTGACTTTGGATGGGTTCTTCGTAAAATTAGTTTGACTCGGGAAGTTAGGAAGATTCCTAAATTTTTGGTCCTGAGGATAGTTGGAACCCAGTAACTCTTTTAGGGCACATGAGACAAATCTAGACTTGGCCATGAGCCTGGTTACAAGATCACTGAATACGATCTCTCTAATGTCGATCTTAGTTTTTGTGAGGAGACTAAAGACGATCAACTGTTGAATTAAATTCAACTGTTTTGTAGAGGAATGATTCTCGTCGAGGACATGAATGACAAAAGTCAGCAAGATCCTTCAAGCCACAGGAAAGGATGTCTTAATCACTAGGGTCTTTTGTACCAGTGCCTCATTGGTGGCAATCTTTGTAAGTTTAGCTCTAACAACCTCAGGGGAGGGATGGGCAACATAGTCGCCTTTGTTATAATCAAGTCTCGTAGTTTCACAGAAGGTCTTATAGTCTAAGTTCAATGGCAATATATCAAAACTAGATGGTTACAAAGTTGAATCCAACTAAGATCGATGGCGTGTGTTTTGATATGTTATCAAGACGGATGGTCACTAAGTTTGATAATTTAGATCGCTGGTGCGTACTTGACCAAGAAAAATGGTTTGAAATGAAGGATGTTTGCCAAGAAAATGAAGAACACACACAAGCTTTGATGAGAGAAAAGTTTTGCAGAGTTTCTTTGCTTTGAAAAGTTATTGTGTGTGTTTCTTGTTTTGATGTGGTATTTATAAGTATGGTGAGTAAACGGATTTTATTATCAAAATTATTTTTTGAAAATAGTTATGAAAATGATTTGGTGTCCGCATTAAATGCCACCACCCACGACTATCACAATCCCTTCTGTTTCGGCAACTGTATAGCCGTTATTATGTCATGCACTTTTGCAGGCATGACGTGGAGATAACGGATTAGGTGGGAAGTGAAAGGACATTTTGGGAAGGGATAGTTTTTGTGGGAGTGAGCATTAAATGATTAGTGGCATGTTTGAGTGTGGTGGGACCCATGACTGTTGGATGACAGTTAGATAAGGAATATTTGTTTCTTATTTAATGTGTTCAGTCACCAACCTAGGACATTAAGTAACTAAGGACTTAGAGCATTTAGTTACTTCATTTAATGTGTCCCTCAGTGTCATGGGAGTCATATTTGTTATCAAGGAGATGAGACTATTTACACTATACTAAACATGATTGATCAGGGAGACTAATCAATCAATGTTTAGCATGCCTAAATTTACTTTGAGTCTTGTGAAAGTAGGTTTATCCAGGGGCTTTGTGAAGATATCAGCTAGCTAATACTTAGTGGGGATGAAGTGTAATTCAATATCTCCTTTTAGGATGTGGTCCCTGATGGAATGATATCTTATGTCAATATGGTTGGATTTGGAATGAAGGACTGGGTTGTTGGAAATGGCAATGGCACTGGTGTTGTCACAAAAGATGGATACCATCTTGTAATGAATGACATAGTCACTGAGTTGACTTTTCATTCAAATAATGTTTGCAAAACACCTAATAGCAGCAACATACTTAGCCTCGGCAGAGGACATAGCCACTGACTGTTTTTTCTTTGCACTCCAACAAACCAATTTGCCTCCACGCAATTTACAGGCACCTGAGGTGCTTTTCTATCCATATTGCAACAAGCATAGTCTGAGTCTGAGTATACTTTAAGATCAAATAATGAGCACTTTGGATACCACAAACCAACTAATGGAGTGCCTTTCAGGTACCTGAGGATTCTTTTCACAGCATTGAGATGTGATTCTTTTGAATTGGATTGATATCTTGCACATAAACATTTTGAGAATTTTGTAGCTCCAGCTGCTCTGCTATAAAACTTTCAGACAGGTTATCAGGTCGAGTTGCAGTTAAGTACATCAGGGACCCAATCATTCCTCTGTATAAGGTCTCATTGACTGGTTTACCAGCAAGGTCAGGACCTAGGTTATTTGGAGGAACTATTGATGTCTTTACTAAGAAACTATCAGAAACCTCATATTTTTTCAGTAAGTCCCTCCCTTGTGTACTTTTCTTGAAAAATGGATATTCCTTTGTCATCCTTCTTGATTTGAAGTCCAAGAAAGTAAGTGAGTTCTCCCATCATACTCATTTTAAATTTCTTTATCACCAGTTTCTCAAACTGTTTACAAAGTTTATAATTTGTTGAGCCAAATATGATGGCATCCACATACACTTGGACACATAAGACATCTGATGATGTGTCATTATATACACTTTTTCGGGGTCATTTAACCCCCTAAATTATGCAAATATGCCCAAATTATGAACTTAATTGTTCCTTTTTGTGTTTTTAGCACTTGGATAGCTTTTGGAAGGAATACACGTGACTTGGGCTCATTTGGAGAAGAAACGGACAAGATTACAACTCTATACCAAATCTCATGAAGAAAATGCGTACAGTGGCTGGAAACGGCGTCACGATTCATTGTGACGGCATCAGGACGTACAAAGGACGGTGTCAGGATTTTAATGACAGCGTGAGGATCCAACCAACTTAAAGAAGCCCTAGAAGATTCGACGGGGCGACGGCATCAGGATTATAACACGACGCCGTCGCTCTCGTTTTTCTATACATATAAACTCGTTTTTAGGGTTTTAAGTGTGTAACTTTTGGGAACCGAACCCTACCTTTAAAAGTCGATTGTAGTAGCTATTTGGTTCATTTTTAGGTTGTCAAAACCCTCATGTATCAGCCTTAAACACATGTTTTAATCAAGTGTAGTCTTCTATCTTTTATCATTCAATATGTCTATGTGTTGTTTGATTGATTCTTGTTCTTTGCTTCCTTACAATATGCTAGGCTAGATCCATTAGTATTTACTTATGATTGTATGAAACTTAGTTTGTAGATCCTTTTAATCTTGCTTCTTGTGATGGATGTGCGCGTTAGGCTTTAGAAAACTAGTCATAAGATTTAAATTGGCATAGACGTCTAGGGAAACGCGAGTGTATAGAAAGGATACCATCGGTAACAGTCTTCATACTACATTACCCCTAATATGATTGATCCCTCTTAAGTGTTTTAATGTATGTAATATACTCTTAGGGGCCTTGTAATAGTCTTCATACTACCTTACCTGTGCGTTGCCTTAACAAAATATTACATAAATTGCGGATTCGTGTAATTTGTTTATGACTTAGGAAATACTTACACAGATCATCGCAAGAGTGACAAAGCAATAGGATTACGAGAAGCAAACTAAGAAGTAGTGCATGATTAATTAAATACATTCGTTTACCATTTAAGTTCTAACCAAAAGTAGTTTAGATTTATTATTAGTTTAATTATTTAAAACCAAAACCAACCTCTCAAAACCTAAAGTTTAATTGCTTTCACAAAAATATAAAAACACCAAAAATAATCTTCTCTCAACCCCTTAGACCTTAGTTATATTCTCTTCGAGCCTTCCCATCTTATTCCCCTAGAGAACGATAACAACCCCCGAGTCTTGCCTATAGTACACTACAACGGTTAGGTGCTTTACCTAGGGAGTTGTAAAACTAGAGCATTTACAACAATCGCACATCAATATCCCCTTTGGATTTATAGATAAACAAAGTGTTATCCATTCTTCTCCTGGCAAACTTATTTTGAATAAGGAAAGTAGATATTTCATACCATGCCCTGGGTACTTGTTTTAGTCCATAAAGAGCTTTGTCAAGCTTGCAGACATAGTCAGGGAACTAACTACTTTCAAAGCCAGGAGGTTGTTTCACATAAACTTCTTCTTTAGTTTTCCATTTAGGAATGCACTTTTGACATCCATCTGAAAAACTATGAAGTTCATGTATGTAGCAAAGGCAAGAAATATCTTGATGGCTTGCATCCTTGCCACTGGTGCAAAGGTTTTATCATAGTCAATTCCTTCTTCTTAACTAAAACCTTGAGCAACCAGCCTTGCTTTGTTCTTGACAACAGTTCTAAGTTCATCATTCTTGTTCCTGAACACCCATTTGGAGCCAATGGCTATCTTTCCATAAGGGAGTGGAAAAAGAGTATAAAAATTGTTTCTATAGAACTGATTCAATTCTTCTTGCATTGCATCTTCCCACCCTGGATGTTTCAGTGCCTCAAATACATTTGTATGTTCAATCTCAAAGAGAAAGTTAGCAAATAGACATTCACTAGTTGAGGCAGTTGTCAGTTTGGCAGCCATACTTCTAGTAAGCATGCCTTCACTGGGTTCACCAATGATGTTTACAAGTTCAATGTGTTGATCTCTTAACCATATATCTTGAGGAACAGAATGTGAACTTGTTGATGCATGATGAGTGATTTGAGACTGAGTTACTTCAAGGACTGAAGGTTCAGTAGAAGGTACTGAAGTTTCAGTATTGTTTCTTGAAGATTCTTTAGTGGGTTGAGTGTTGATTAGTTCATTCTAGACATCTTGTTCTTATGTCCTATTATCCTTGATTATATTAAGTCAAACAAGAATGTTATCGGTCTTATTAAGTCAAATTAGGTCTTGTAATGTAATAGGCTAGTCGGGTATTAACGGGTTTGGTTTGTAACCTAATGTGGTTCGTGTTTCGGGTTTAAAGCCCAAGTTAAGCCAAGCCCGACCCATTAAGAAAGCACATGTGCCAAGTAAAAGGCTAAGGGTATAAAAGAAACCCTCTCCACACATAGAGAGGGTGTTGGTTGCCATTTGTTGTATGTGTAACTCACCAAACTCTCTTTTCTAATCTAATATTCTACCATTCCATTTCCTCTCTTTTTCTTCTTATTTATTACGGATTATTAGTGCTTATTGGGGTTGCTTATTAGTTGTGTATGGATTACTAGTGGGATAACATGTGGTATCACTCGCCAAGGGGTGTTTAGTGTTTGATTTGTGAAAAACTCAAATTTCGTGGCTTTTTGTAGAGCAAAAGCCTATGTTTTTTAGGTTGTTGGTTTTTTGGTTTGTTAATCCTAATATTTCTTTGTTCTTCATGTTAAACAGCTTATTGTGTAGTCATATCACATCTTAGATAAGCTTTTAAGTTGTTTTTAAGCTTAAAAAGGTTCGGTTTAGTTAAGTTTCTAAGTGGCGGGTTGAGGTTATTCTTGAAGATTCACAAGAAAAAGCTTGTACTTTCGTGCTTAATACTCCTATACCCACTTAATTCTTAACCACTTATAGCTTATTTGATTAGATTTAGCTTATTCTAGTCGGCTTATTTAGAAATTCTAAGTGGCGGTTTGTTTTTTCTTTATTAATCTTACTTGTAGCAGTTAGGAGTTAAGAAAGTGACCTTTTTGTTTGTTTACCAAGTTTGTACATGAAAACAAAAGATGGTACAGGTGGCGGTTTAAGCTAGTGGTCCCAATTGTCCTAGTTTTTAACCTATTCCGTGGCGGTTTGTCAAACAAAAAGGGTGGCAGTTTGATTTTGTCAAGCAGCGGTTTGTTTAAACTGTTAAGCAGTGGTTTGATTACAGGTATAAACAAAGAAATTTGCTATGGTCAAAATTGAAACGTCACTCTGCCCAAATTTTCATTTAGTGGCGGTTTGCTAAAAAGAACAGTGGCGGTTTGCAAATCTTAGTGCCAGTTTGGTCTATTCCTTTTTACTGGCGGTTTAGGAAAGTTAAAACTGCCAGCGGTTTGATCAAGTACACTTAAGCAGCGGTTTATCAATTATCCCAGCAGTTTGCTACTTATTAAATGCCAGCGGTTTGTCCAATTATATAAGGCAGCGGTTTGATTATTTTGCCGGCGGTTTGATTATTTTACTAAGTGGCGGTTTGGTGAAACCCATTTGGTGGCGGTTTGCTGAAATTTCTGGTGGTGGTTTGCTTCATTTCAAACTGTACCGAATTTCATTTTCAAGTGACCCAATTTCGGTAATTGATTTTCGGTAAAAAACCAATTTCGGTGAAATTAAATTTTAGACAAAAACGGACTTTGGACTTTAAACGAAAATTAATTAACACTCACAAACCAAGTACCACAATCATCATTCAAGGACTTAAAAAGAACAATTCATCAACAAACAAACATTAACTTCAAATCAATTCTTCTTTCACGGTTTTTCTAGTGATTTTGTAAAATCCCGACAAGTTTTCTCCTCGGATTTAATCATAAAGCTGTAAAATCATGTGGAAGTTAATTGAATTCATTTAAACCTACAATACAATCAACACTTAAGATCCAATATCCATTCACAACATCAAAATGTCAAATACAAATACCAATTTGTAAACTCAAACATCCAATGCTCTTCACAATGCTATCATGGAAGCAGCTGGCAAAGATCGTCAACCAATGTTAGCATCAGGCAATTACGTTCAATGGAAATCCAGAATCAAGAGATACATCGACACCAAACCTAACAATGAACTCATCCACTATTGTCTCCAGAATCCACCATACAAGTTCAAATGGACTGAGAAGACTGTTCCAGTTGCTGAAGGTAGTTCTGAAACAACTACAGAAGGGTACATGGAGAACTATAAGAATGTTTCACAAGACATACGCGATCAACTGAATGCTGAAGCTGAAACCGTTCAGATCATTCTCACATGGATAGATAACGATATCTACTCCACAGTTGATGCTTGTCCTAATGCATGTGAAATGTGGAAAGCCATTGAAAGGTTGAAACAAGGTAAATCAATCAATGTTCAAGATCTTGAAACCAATTTGTATTGGGAATTTGGAAAATTCACATCACATGATGGTGAATTACTTGAATCGTATTACTCAAGGTTCTATAAGATGATGAATGAGCTTGTAAGGAATCAGTGTGATGTTACTAATCATCAAGTGAATGACCAGTTCTTACTTCAACTACAACCAGAATGGCAAAGGTTTGTGACACTTGTTAAGCAAAGTCAAGAGCTGAAGACTGTCTCCTATCACAAACTTTATGACATCCTAAAGCAACACCAGAATGAAGTCAACGAGATAAGAGCTGAAAGACTAGCACGTACTACTAATCCACTTGCACTTGTTGCTCAACAACAACCAGCTTACCATCCTTAAAACCATCCTAATCACAACACTCAATATTCCTCAACCAGATCACAACAAGCTACCAGAAACAGAGGAAAAGCAATTGTTAACTCTTCTGCTCCTATTTATGATCAAGAACCTACCACGGTTATTGAAGATGATGAAATGTCAAAGGAAAGGGAGATTGACAAACTCATGGCTTTAATTTCTCTCTCGTTCAAGAAAATATACAAACCTACCAACAACAACCTTCGAACTTCATCAAACACCAGTAGAGCTAACCGAGATAATTCTCCAAGAATCAATAGATGAACTGGGTATGAAAATCAGAGGGTAATTAATGTTGCTGGGGCTAGGGAAAATGTAATTACTCCGGTTGTGCAAAAGTCTGGGATTCAGTGTTATAATTGCAAGGAATATGGGCATGTATCAAGGGAATGTCAGAAACCAAAATGAGCAAAGGATGCAGCTTATCACAAGGAAAAGATGTTATTGTATAAGCAAGAGGAAGCTAGAGTTCAGTTGAATGCAGAGCAAGCTGTTTGGAAGGATGACACTGATGATGAGTCTGACGATTAAGAATTGGAAGCACATTATATGTACATGGCACAGATTCAAGAAGTTACTCCAGATGTTGCTGATATTTCTGGACCCATCTTTGATACTGAGCCATTGCATAAGGTACAAAACAGTAATGATACCTATAATGTGTTTGCCATTGAAAATGAACATCCTGAGCAACCTAAATCTGTTAATGACATATATCTGGAGGAACAAGGTGACACCAAAATCACCATTGATTCATTGGATATGTGTTATGATAGAGAACAGGATGAATAGGATGATACTGATGAAATTAATAAAGAACGTGATTTGCTTGCTTCTTTAATTAAAAAACTAAAATGTAAAATTGATGACAGCAAAAACCATATTAAATTTTTGGAATCATCAAACCAGGCTTTAGTTGATAAATTGAAAGGTGAAATTAAGGATTTTAAAACCAAAAATAAAAGTTTAGAATAATCAAATAACCATTTCAAAGAAGCAAACAATGAACTGCCAAAGACTAATCAGTTGATGTTCAAAGACCTTAGGAAGTTCCAAGCGGAACTTGATAAGTATCATGATGTGAATTATGTGTCAAAGGTGGCAATCGATTGTGTAAAAGCTAAAGGGGATTTTATGTCATACAAAATAGAATCTGAAAAATCATCTAATGAATATACTCGAAAGATAAATGATTTAAATCAAACAATTTTGGATATGAAAAAGGAGCTTTTTGCACATCAACAAACCATCTCCATAATGTCACAAGAAATAGAAGCTCATGTAAGTTTTATAAAACTCGTGAAGACAAAGAACTTGATAAGGTCATTGCTTTAGAAAACAAAGTCAAGGTTTTGGATGATATTGTATATAAAACCGGTCAATCTGTTCAAACAATGAATATGATTAATCGTAATTGTAAAACGAGTTTTGCAAAACCTGAGTTCCTCAAGAAAGCTCAAAGAGAGAATCCTCGTCTGTATGATATAGGTTGCTATAATGATAATCTTGCATTAATGTTAGCCCCTGAATCTGACAAATCGATTCGTCTTGACAAAGAAAGTCGATTAAAATTAAGCGATTTAATCAGAACTTTTGATTATGACCTGTTGAATAATCTTTATGATTTGTTCGTTCCACAACGTGAAAAGTCACCTGAACAACAATATTTTTCAAAACCGTCAAAAATGAGTCATACGTCTGCTAATAATGAAATTTTCAAAGAGTCTTTTAATAAACAAACAACTTTGTTAGACAAACGAATGGATGAATCCATTCCTTGGGATCAAAAGTGTAAAAGCTCTAAAGCACTTTTCAAAATTAAAATAAGTGTTGACACGATTTTTGATGGAGTGGAACGTTGCAAACAAACAATCGCTAAAAGAACATATTTTGGTAACATAGATCCATTTATTCAAAACACTATCGAAGGAAATTTTTGCCCCCAAATTAGACGAATCAATGCAGACTTAGAAAAATTTCATTTGTGTTTGAAAGAGGAAGTGGTTGCTGATTTAAGATACTTTAATTCTCTTGAACATGAAGTAGACACTCTCAAATCTTAACTGGAAACTGAAAAAACACAGTTTTTGAATGAAATCGACCAACTTTCAAGGGAATATTATTATGTTGGTTACATGAATGTAATACTTGGTATGTACACTAATATAGATGAAGTTAGTAATTTGCAATGTGATTATTTGGAAACATTGGAAAAATGTCAACATCTTGAAAAAGAGCTTTCAAATGGTAGAACAATGTCAAAGAGTTTTGAAGCACTTCAGGAACATACGATTAATCTTGAACTTGATTTACAACAATTCAAAGAAAAATAAAAACTGACAAATCTTTAAAAAAAATCACTCTAACGTATTTCTGAAAGAACGTGAACAATATTTTGAAATTCAAGACTTGAAAGCTCAATTACAAGACAAAGGAATTGCAATAAGTGAGTTGAAGAAACTCATTGAAAAAAAAGAAAGGAAAATCTGTGAAAACTAAGTTTTCAAAATCATCAGTTATTCGACAACCGAATGCTTTTAAAAGTCAAAGACAATTAGTTTTGGGAAAATTGGCTATTTTCAGATTCTCTTGAGAAGAAAGATCTTTCAAAGTCAAAGTCAGTTACCAAAAATAATGTGTCAAATGATTTTTCAAAACTAGTCACTGCACAGATTTTGCCTTAAAATATAAAGTCAATCTTAAAGAACACAAATGTGATTGCTCTAGGAATGTATAAAGTTCACACAGAGCCCAATCAAACTAGAAAACCACAGTTACCTCAAGATATTAGGAAAACTAACACACGAGTGTCCTTTTCTACAGGAGTAATTCCCTCTACTCGCGTTAGCAGACCACAACTTAAGAGCAATCGAATGGGAGATAGAGTCATGCCTAACAATAGTCAAGGGAATAAGAAATAAGTAGAAGACCACTGTAGGAATTTTAAGTTTTCAAATAATAAAACGTCTGTAACTGCGTGTAATAACAGTTTGAATGCTAAGACCTCAAATGTTAACTTTGTTTGTGTTACTTGTAGAAAATGTATGCTAAATGACAATCATGATTTGTGTGTTCTTCATTATATTAATGGTGTTAATTCTAGGACTAGACAACCAATTGTTGTGCCTATTAGTTCTAGAGAACCCAAGCAAAATGTGAACCAGTCTGCTGCAACATTCTATAATAAAACAGTTACAACAGACTCCACTGTCAAGAAACCTAGAAACATAATTAGGAAGATATATGAGCAAGTTAGTAAGACATGCAGTTGGTGGTATCATAAGTTCACACCACCCGGATACAAATGGAAACCTAGGTCCACAATAGGAAATGTCAACCAAAATGTTAGTATGCCTCTAGGAAATGCATCTAGAACTGCTAATACTTTAAAACCTATGACACCTAGGTGTTTCACTCTGTCCAACACTCCATTGTCTTCTAATTCTTTTGCAGCTCGTAGAGATAATTCTATTCATCGTCGACTCTGGGTGCTCAAAGCACATGATGGGAAATCTCAAACTTCTAACTAATTTTGTAGACAAATTTCTCTGCACGGTAAAGTTTAGAAATGATCAGATTGCACCGATTATTGGTTATGGAGATTTAGTTTAAGGAACTATAACTATCAAAAGGGTTTATTACGTCGAAGGGCTAAATCATAATTTATTCTCCGTCAGTCAATTCTGTGATGCGGATATGGAAGTTGCTTTTCGGAAGTCTACATGTTATATCTGTGATTTGAAGGGAAATGATCTTCTCACAGGTTCTCGTGGCACAGATCTGTATTCCATTACTCTTCAAGACACATCAACTCCCAATCCAATTTGCTTAATGGATAAAGCCACATCGTCTCAAGCCTGGTTATGGCATCGTCGTCTCTCACATCTAAACTTCGACACCATCAACTTGCTTTCAAAGACTAATATTGTCACTGGCCTTCCAAAATTAAAATTCGTCAAAGATCATGTTTGCTCTTCTTATGAGTTAAGGAAAGCCAAAAGAAAGTCTTTTTACACTAAGACTACCCTGAGTTCCAAAATATGGTTACAATTTCTACACATGGATTTATGTGGCCCCATGCGGGTAGAAAGCATTATTGGAAAGAAATATGTTCTTGTAATTGTTGATGACTACTCCAGATATACTTGGACTCACTTCTTGAGGTCCAAAGATGAAACACCTGCAGTTCTCATTGATTTCCTCACACTTGTCCAAAGAGGACTTCATGCTTAAGTAAGAACAGTTCGAACTGACAAAGGCACGAAATTTCTGAATAAAACTCTTCATGTATATTTTGCAAAAGAAGGTATAAGACACGAAACATCAACTGCTCGAACACCTGAACAAAACGGCGTTGTCGAAAGAAGGAACTGTACTCTTGTTGAGGCTACTCAAACAATTCTAAGCGCCGCTAAAGTTCCATTGTTCTTCTAGGCTGAAGCAATTGCAACAACATGTTTTACTCAAAATCGTTCACTCGTAATTCCTCGACATGAGAAAACACCTTACCACATCATCAATGGTCAAAAATCATCTATTAAGTTTTTTCACATTTTTGGCTCTCTTTGCTACATTGTCAGAGATGGTGAAAATCTTGATAAAATAAAGGAAAAAGGTGATGCATGTATTTTTGTAGGATATTCTACTCAGTCAAGAGCTTACAGAGTATTTAACAAGAGAACAAGAATAATAGTTGAAACCATTCATGTTAACTTTGACGAATTGCCTCAAATGACGTCAGATCATGTCAGTTCTGACCTCGTTCCACAATGTCCGAATACGATACTTGAACAAGACAGTTTAAGTCCTGAACCCCAACGTCAAGAAAATGTTCCTTAAGCAGCTGAGACAGTAACAACGTTAAATGAGCTGTATTTGATATTTAGTCCGATGTTTGATGAATTACTCAATGGAACTACTCCAGTTGTGTCAAAGTCTTCCGCTGTACATGATGTTGATGATCCTAATAAACGTCAACATCATAACACAACTCACTCTTCTACAACAACCGTTGTTGCAGATTCACCTCTATTGAACATTCAAACAACACCTCAAACTACAAATTAAGCACCAACTCAAGAACCAACTGTCACTGCCACTGAGAACATTATTCAAGCAGAAACCAATAACGAATATGCACAAGTTGACGACGATGAATTTGTCAACATCTTTAGTACACCGGTACAAGAACGAGAGGAGACATCATCTCATCATGTTGATTCATCAAACATGCATACATTCTATCAGCACCATCCTTCTGGACAACATTGGAAAAAAGATCACCCGTTAAAACAAGTCATTGGAAATCCTACTCAATCAATTAGAACAAGACGTCATCTAGAAACAGATGGCGAAATGTGCATGTTCGCACTCACCGTGAGTCGAACCAAACCAAAGAACATCAAAGAAGCCATGGCTGATTCTGCATGGATTGAAGCGATGCAGGAAAAACTTCACCAGTTTGATCAATTAGATGTATGGGAATTAGTCGATAGATCTCTTTGTAAAAACGTCATTAACTTGAAGTGGCTCTGAAAAAACAAACGTGATGAGTAAAATACTATAATCCGCAACAAATCTCGTCTTGTAGCTAATGGATATGCTTAAAAGGAAGGAATTGATTTCAAAGAGTCATTTGCACCAGTTGCTCGGTTGGAGGCTGTCTGGTTATTCATTGCGTATACTATACACAAATCATTTACAGTATACCAGATGGATGTTAAAACAACATTTCTTTATGGTCCTCTGAAGGAAGAAGTATACGTAAACCAGCCAGATGGATTCGCAGACCCATATCATCCTGACAAAGTCTACCATCTCAAGAAAGCATTATATAGACTCAAACAAGCACCAAGAGCGTGTTATGATGAACTCTACAAATTCTTGGTATCTTAAGGATTCTCAAAAGGTTCTATTGATCCAACTTTGTTCATAACTAAACATGGGAAAGACATATTGCTTGTCCAAATTTACGTTGATGACATTATTTTTGGTTCTACGAATCCAAAACTTTCAAAAAGGTTTGAAAAACTAATGCACAACAAATTTGAAATGTCTATGATGGGGGAGCTGAAATTCTTTCTAGGAATTCAGATCCACCAATCCCCTCGTGGTATCTTTATAAACTAAGCTAAATATGCTCAAGAGATACTTAAAAAGCATGGTATGACCTCATGTGATAGCATTGGTACTCCAATGGCTACAAAACACCTAGATGCTGACTTGAGTGGTACTCCGGTCGACCAAATGAAATATCACAGTATGGTCGGAGCACTCATGTATCTAACAACAAGTAGACCAGATATTGTACATGCAACATGCTATTGTGCTCGCTATCAAGCGAAAACGACTAAGAAACATCTCATTGTGGTTAAGAGGATCTTCTAGTACCTTAAAGATACCATTAACATAGGTCTTTGGTATCCGAAGGACACCAGTTTCGAACTAACTGCTTTTTTAGATTCGGATTACGCGGGCTGTCTCGATTCACGTAAGAGCACATCTGGTGGCATACAATTTCTAGGTGGTGATAAGTTAGTCAGCTAGTCGTCCAAAAAGCAGGACTGCACTTCAATGTCTTCAGCAGAAGCCGAGTATGTATCTTTATCTGCGTACTGTGCTCAAATTCTATAGTTGAGAACTCAGCTCACAGATTATGGCTTCCAATTTGATAAAATACATATGTATTGTGACTCAAAGGCAGCCATAGCCATTTTGTGCAATCCAGTCCAACATTCTCGTACCAAGCACATCGCATGTCAGATATTACTTCATAAAAAGAACAGTTGAAAAGGTATTGTTGAATATTCTTTGTCGGAACTGAATACCTCAGTTAACTGACCTTATTACTAAGCTCTGTCGGAAGATAGTTTAAGTAATCTCATCGACACAAATTCGACTACGGTACTGAGATGTTTACTCAGAAGAACAGAGGTTCTGGCAAATGAATCTGGCTTGAGCTATCAACATCAAATTTGTAAATAATTTATTCTCTCATTATTTTGAATTATAAATATTTGTTGAAAACAAAATACAAAAATAAAAAAAACAAAGAAAAAGAAAAAGAAAAACAAAATTCAAAAATATAAAATCTATAAAAACAAAATATAAAATCAGAAAATTTCAAAAAATACCAAAAAGGATCTTCTTACGACAATTCATCTTGGAATCGATAACGACAATTACGCTACCTATGAAATAGTTGATTAACATCGATACGGGGCGTGTAAATGAAGTTCGAACAAGAGTTTCAAGATGCTTCAAACATGTCATTTCAAAATTTTCTCTATGACTTATGTTACATTTCATTTGAATAGACTCAACCATCCGACGTATAAGGGATGTGTACGAATTCAAATGCGCTTACTCTTTAAATAGAAGAGAAGTCTTCTATCATCATTTTTAAAAATCGTTGAACACAATTTTCCAAAAAGGACTTTTGAATGTCAAATTATCTACAATATAATTTGAAGCATCTTTCCATAAAAAGTGGCATTTGTTAAAATTGTGTGTTCAACACTCCCTTTTCTCAATTATATTTAACAATTATGGTACTATCAATGTCATTTTATGTGGATCAATTTCTGAGGGGGAGCTTTTAAAACAAAAGCCCTTTAATGTGTTGGGTACATCTCATAAATGTCAATTTTATGTATCCAAACACATTTTGTGAAATTAAAATGTGGAAATTATAATGTCAAATAATAATATACATTGTTCACTAAGGCATCTCACTCCGTCTTTAACATTTTGTGGTGTCATATCAATTTTTCATTCCAATGTCAAGTTTTAATAAATATTGGTATCCCACATATACTGTTGAAAGGGAGCAATATGAAAAATGAATTCATGCAACATCGTGGTATAATTTTTCTCCCCATGGAACTTTTCATTTCATAAATTTTAATCAATTGGTATTTCAAATACTAAGTGTTTTATTATTTAAAATAAGGGGAGAAAATGTGATTAAAATATGATATAGAAGAATGTGATCTTTAAGACTCTAAGTGCAACTCTTTCCTTCATGTGCAAAACAATTTCGTATCTCGGTGCACATGTGTAGGGGGAGTATTTCAAAATGTCAAAAAAGGTTTTTATGGTTCGATCTCTATACCTAACAACCAATTAATCTCACGACATCAATAAAGTTATAAGGTGGTTAAGGTTAGGTATAAGTCCTATGATCCAACCAGAACTTGAGGGATCTACCCAAGGACAATCCATAGTTAGAAATAGCAGTCCTTAGGTATGATTGGAGATGAATATGAGTAAGGGAAGAATGCCGACTAAGATTGAGCTAACACTAGAACAATCACAACAAGGTGTTAGTAATGACGTCTTGGTAATCATCGAAGGGGTTGAAGAATGAAAAAGAAATGTATGGATAAAGGGTAAAAACAAAGCAGCCCTCCTTACACCTTAGGTAGAAACCGGGTCAATACATAATCTATCGGTTTTCACAAAGATGAATTCTAATATTGAAGACAACATCATGGACCCAGTGATGCAATGCACAACCCATCCTAGCCATTCGAGTTTCTCTCAAAAGAAACTTGTCCCATTTGTCACGGAGATACACACGTTATCTATTGACATCTCACTTTGAGATTGTTGATATTGAATAGGTGGCAGTCTGCTTCAGCCTCCGATTACTAAAACCAAAGTGCACAAATCAAGTCTAGAGCCAAGAGATATCAAATTATAAATCTCATTAGGACACAATGTCAAAATATACTTGTTGAACACCATAAAGTTCATAAGTCATAACAAAGAGTCCTACGCATTATCCTTGAGATCTTGCCAGAACATCCAAGTGATACTCAAGTATTCACAGTAAAGATGGAAATCCTGCTTGAGCCAACATCAAACAAGCTCTTGGTAGGTGACTTGCGTGATTCTATATGAATCAAACTTGTGTCAACTGGAAAGAAACGATGGTGCGATTCTATGTGAATCAAACTTGTTCCAGTAAAATGAATTGACGACTTAATCAGAAAGATAGTAACTATCTGATTCACTCTTACCGTGTTGTCTGCTTTGAGACGTTCCAGTAATAAGAACTAGCAAGCATGGTGAATCTAATACATCTGTGTTAGAAGATCATACGCTTTGAGCTGGAAACCCTATCAAAGAGATTCTTTGAATATACCTGATCACAGGTATAGTATTTACACTATAAAACGGGGAACCGGAGGTTAATGCAACCGAACTCAAGATGAATGACAAAGCCATATTCATCTTTTATTACTAACTGTTTTATTTCAGGATTAGACGATGGTGTTGCAGCCTTATTCCAGTGAAGTCAGATTCATAAACCACATGCTAATACTCATGCTTTCAAAGTCAATCATTCAACATCAAGATAGTTGATACTAAACTTCCTTATCATCAAAGAGCTTCAAAGTCAAATAAAGAATCATTTATTGGGGAAGATTGTTAGACCTATAATCATATATGTCAAACAAGAATGTAACAAGTATGAGCATGTTGGTCAAGAGCACAAGTTGATCAAGGAAGTCAAATCAAGATGATTCAAGTCAAGGAGATGATGCAAGATTAAAGATCTCAAGAACTCAGAGTCAAAAGACAAAGGCTCAAGAATAAGATCACGAAGCATGAATGAACAAAGCCATTACAAACAAGAAAAGACCAAGATAAGGCGAAGCTCAAACCTCATATCATCAACGTTGAGGAGATCAAAGAAGACCTCAACATTAGGGGAGATTGTTAGCCTTAATTATATTAAGTCAAACAAGAATGTTATCGGTCTTATAAAGTCAAATTAGGTATTGTTAAGTAATCGGCTAGTCGGGTATTAACGGGCTTCGAATGTAATCTAATATTGTCCATGTATCGGGCTCAAAGCCCAAGTTAAGCCAAGCCTGACCCATTAAGAAAGCCTATGTGCCCAGTAAAAGGCTAAGGGTATAAAAGGAACCCTCTCTACACATGGAGAGGGTGTTGGTTGCCATTTGTTGTATGTGTAACTCACCAAACTCTCTCTTCTAATCTGATATTCTACCATTCCATTTCCTCTCTTTACTTCTACTTATTTTTGGCTTATTAGTGCTTATTAGGTTGGCTTATCAGTTGTGTATGGATTAAACATATGGGATATCAGTTTCTTAGGGCTTTACATCCTAAATGGAGAGCAAAGGTCACGACGATTGAAGAGTCAAAAGACTTAACATCACTATCACTTGATGAACTCATTGGGAATCTCAAAGTTCACGAGATGATCATCAAGAAAGATTCTGAAATAGTCAAAGCTAAGGGAGAAAGAAAATCTCTTGCTTTAAAGGCTAAGAAAGAATCTAGTGATAAGGAGTGTTCGAATTCCGAAAGTGAAGATGAAGAATACGCCATGGCGGTTAGAGACTTCAAGAAGTTCTTCAAGAGAAGAGGTAGATTCGTGAGACAACCTTGAAACGACAAAAAGACGTTCCAAAGAAGCTGAGATGATAAGAAAGGAAAAAGTGATAGAAAATATTTTAGATGCGGTGATCCAAATCATCTTATTAGAGAATGTCCAAAACCACCGAAAGATAAGAACCAAAGAGCATTCGTCGGAGGTTCTTAGAGTGATAGCGGTGAAGAAGATGATGAGAAGGCCAAAGACAAGACGTGTCTCATAGCTCAAGCATCAAATGAAGTATGTTCCGATTCCTTTTACTGTAGTGATGAAAACTCATCAATAAATGATTTAGCTAGTGATAATGAATATGACAAGCTATGTAAAATGAGTCTAAAAATAATCACAAAGAACAAAAAATAAAAAGCCGTTAGAAATAGCTTAGAAAATTAGCTTAGTGAACTAAAAGAAAAATTGTCCACATTCAAGAAAAACAAGGGAGTTGATCTTGAATGTACAAAATGTCAATTGCTTAGAATTGAAAATGAAAAAATTAAAAAGAGGAAGCTATTAAAATAACAAAATTGAAAAGAGTACACATTTCTTAAATGAAATGTTGAGTAATCAAAAACCTACGGAGATATATTAGGTTTGGGATTCAATTCACTTGAAGCATCAACTAGTGGAACTAAGGAAATAAACTTTGTGAAATCTCAAAAAGAAACGTCCCCTGGTGGACGTCCCTTAAATAAGGGCGGCCCCCATATAGCAGAGGCGGCCCCCAAAGCAATTATGGGACTGCCAGTCTGTTCACCAGGTTCTGAGAAATCTCTTTCTTTTCAAAAATCCATTTTGGGTCCTGGACCAAAACATATAATTATAAACAAAGTTAAAGTTCCAGTTGCTAGTGATAATGAAGTTAAACATTTTACAAGCCATCGTTAGAACCCGAAGTTGGATTTTCAAAATCAAACTTTAGATCAAAAACTCCACCACCTAGAAGAGTCAGTAATAATTATCCTCGTCCTAAGACACCGCAACCAAAAAGGAACGTTGGTGGACAAAACCAACCTTATGGTTTTCTCATAACTTGGAACAATTTCCAACGTCAAAGTTACATGCCATGGAAAATATGTCTTCCACTTACACATCCCAACCAATTGCATCAAATGCAAGGGATGTTTAGCACTAACAACTTTGGACCCATGAGATATTGGGGGACCAATTGTTTGAGTTATTGTCTTATATAAATAGATATGCCTTGGAGTCGACTTTGAACCCGATGAGTGGATAAAGGATAGGGATGTTCTAAACACATGACGGGTAGCCGAAAGCTCTTCTCAAGTTACAAGGCATACAACGGAGGTAATATTATTTTTGGTAGTAATCTTCACGGTAACATTATTGGCAAATGTATGATTTTGAATGACTCTCTCAAAATAGATAATGTAGAACATGTAGATAACTTAAGATTTAATTTGCTAAGTGTAGGAAAAATATGTGATAATAAGTGTAGAGTAACTTTTTCTGAACATGATAGTGAAATCACTAAGGATGGTAAGGTTATAGGTAGAGGTATTAAGAAGAAAGGCTTATATGTGATGAAATTAGGAAATAAGCCAGAAGACAAAATTTGTCTTGCAACGATTGATGAAAACTCCATGTTGTGGCATAGGAGATTAGGTCACGCTAATATGTGTCTCATTCAATCGTTAGAATCTAAGGAATTAGTTAGAAACTTACCTAAGCTTAAGTTTGATCAACACTTCTATGATGCTTGCAAAATTAGAAAACAAGCTCACGCTAGTCACAAAGCTAAGAATATAGTCTCAATGACTAGATGCTTAGAACTCCTTCATATGGATCTCTTTGGTCCATCCGCCGTACGGAGTTACGGAGGAAACCGCTACACCTTAGTCATAGTAGATGACTATTCTAGGTATACTTGGACTAGATTCCTTAAAGATAAAACTGAAGCCTTCGATCAATTCAAAATATTTAGTAAGAAAATTAAAAACCAATTAGGTTGTACAATAGTGTCAATAAGAACCGACCACGGTAGAGAATTTGATAATGAAGTGCAATTTGGAGAGTTTTGTAATGCCAATGGTATTACACATAACTTCTTAGCTCCACGCACTCCACAATAAAATGGCGTGGTAGAAAGGAAAAATAGGACACTACAAGAAATGAGTAGAACAATGTTGAATAAGAATCATTACCTCAAAAGTTTTGGTGTAACGCCTTAGATACTTCAACATACATTCTCAACCGAATCCTAATTAGAGCCATCCTAGGAAAAACACCTTATGAACTCCTAAGAGGTAGGAAACCTACTCTTGATTATTTTTGAGTGTTTGGAAGCAAGTGCTTCATTTTATACACTAAAGACTACCTCACTAAGTTTGACCCAAAGTCATACAAATGTGTCTTTTAGGTTACTCCCAAAATAGTAAAGCATACATCATCCTTAATAAACACACTAGGAAAATCAAAGAATCACTCAACGTGACATTCGATGAAACTCCTCCACCCTCTAAGACATCACCCTTGGTAGATGATGACTTAGATGAAGAAGAAGCAATTAAGGTTACCGAATAGAAAATCTTAGAAAATGACATTGAGGATGAAACTTTAAAGATTGATGAAATAGTCAATATTAAGGAATCTAGGAACCATCCATTAGAAAATGTCATAGGAAACCTTAACCAATGAACTCTTAGGTCACAAGCCCAAAACTAAAGTAACTTATTTTAATTTATATCAAATATAGAACCTAAGAATGTGAATGAAGTCTTAATGGATGAAAGTTGGATAATCGCTATGCAATAAGAATTAAATCAATTCATTGCTAACGATGTTTGGGAGTTAGTTCCACAACCTTGGAATATGACAATCATAGGAACTAAGTGGGTGTTTAGAAATAAGTTAGACGAGAACGGTATTGTTTCTCAAAATAAGGCTAGGTTAGTTGCTCAAGGCTATAATCAACAAGAGGGCATCGATTATGATGAAACTTATGCCCCAGTTGCTAGACTTGAGTCTATTAGAATACTATTAGCTTATGCTTGTGCGTTAGATTTTAAGCTATTCCAAATGGATGTAAAAAGTGCATTCCTGAACGGTTTTATCAATAAGGAGGTATACGTGGCACAACCTCCAGGATTCATTGACTTTGAAAAATTAGATCATGTTTATAAACTTAAGAAAGCTTTATACGATCTTAAACAAGCACCTAAAGCTTGGTATAATAGATTAAAATATTTTCTTATTAAACATGAGTACAAAATGGGAATGGTAGATAACACACTTTTTACCAAGAAGAAAAGTTCAAACCTCATCATCGTTCAAATATATGTCGACGACATTATATTCGGCTTCAATTGTCAAGACATGTGTGATGAAATTTTCCAAAATCATGCATGTCGAGTTCGGTATGAACATGATGATGAATAACTTTCTTCTTTGGATTACAAAATAAACAAATGGTAGATGGGTTATCTTCTCTTAATCATCAATATATTAAAGATATGCTTAAGGAAAATTTGGTCTAGAAGATTCTAAAACCAATGAAAAACCCCCATGTCTGTCCGATACTGAACTCACGAAAGGACGAAGATGTGAGTCGGTAGTTAGTACCTGTATCGAGGCATGATAGGTAGTTTATTATACCTAACGGCAAGTAGGCCCGATATCATGTTTAGTGTCTGCCTTTGTGCCCGCTTCCAAGAGGTTCCCAAAACCTCTCACCTTGAAGCGGTTAAGCTTATCTTCCGATACATTAAAGGCACTACGCATTTAGGACCGGCATAGAAACTGTAGTATATTGCCGACGCTTGATCTTGCGGGGAGATATGGTGGACAGAAAGGAGCACTTAGCGGTATGTATATGTACATTCGGGGTATGGTCGTTTGACATTCTTGGTTCTTAAGAAATTAAAGTTGCTCTTGCTATATCCACTACCGAAGCCGAATATGTAAGAGCCATAAAGGCTTATCTTAGGGAGACAAAATGGGGTGTGTGTGTTTTTCTCTCCCATTGGGGAGAGAAAACCTAGATCCGGCCAACATTGTTGGCTGCCATCCCAAACCTTTTGATTCATCTTGGAACCTTTTACATATATCGTGTTTAGGGATGTGGGACGATTGATCTTTATGATTAATCTATCCTATTGTTTTTCAAAACCTTTTATTAGGGCTTCGATTGTATGCGTGACCACCAAAAACCGATACCCATCAATCTAAAAATCGTTTTTCTTGTTCTTAACCCTTAAATCGTTTTAATTATGATCTGATTTAGGGTTTTTAGCAATTAGATTCAAATTATGTTCTTGTTTTTTGGTGGTTTCATCTGGTCGTAGCACATGGTCTGATTTAAAACCTATGTTTTTAGGGTTTTGATCTTTGTTATTGCGATCTTAGACCTTTATAGATCTAGGGTTGCGTGGTGTTGGTATTCGATATGGTTTCATCCTTATGATCTTTTGTCGATCTAGGGACCGATTCTAAATATCGATCTATGGTCTCCATTAATGGAGTTGACGGCTGGTTGAAACCCTAAATTATTAGGGTTTTCTTATTAGTTTCTTGTGTGGTTCTCTAGGACCATGCATCTTGGAGTTTATCATCATTCTAATTCTTGGATCTAATGTATATACTCATCATGTGAAGATTTAGATTTGATGAATGGTTGTCGTGAAACCCTAACTCTAGGGTTGTGTAGAGGCTGTCGTGATGGGTTGGAAGCCTTACATTCATAGGGTTATCATGTTATTTGATCTGTTTTGGTGTACTCTAATAGCAGATCGTGGTGCTATGATGGTGTATCTTTGGATCGTCATTGTTAACCCTTGGCTTAGGTTTTTTTGCGTTAGTTTCCTGGTTGTTTTTGCTAGGAATAGATGTTGCAGCTAGCTTGTGGGTGTGTGTGAAGTAACATGGTATCCGCATATCTTGTGGCTAGTGCAGATTTTTCATTTACATTGGTTCACTCATGATGGTGCCGCTTCTTGTTTGTGGTTTTGCAGCCACAGTTAAGACATTTCTTGGTTCGTTGTTATGGAAGTTAGCTATGAAGGCTATTGGAAGATGCTACTGAAAGACTACATGGATGTTGCTTATTATCAAGGTTTTAAGAGTTAATACATATTCTGTGTTAGCCATTGTAGAGTAGTTTTCAGAAGTTGGTATTGCCACATTGATGGCTTAGTTTTAGGAAGTTGCTTGTACTTCTTTCTTTGGTAGTCATAAGAATGGTGTGTCATTCTTATGTCATTGTTGTTTCATTTTTGCACATTGGTGCGTTCTTGTTGCCCATGTAATGGGCTAGGTTGTAGGACTTCACCTACACCTTTTGTACTTAAACGCTTTTTGGTGTAATACATTTACCGAGGAAACCCTTTACCAAAAAAAAGAAACAAGCTCTTATCGACCCCGACGTTCGAATCGACGATGTCCCGATCATGTGCGACAATAAAGGCGCGATTGACCTTAGCAAAACCCGGTGCAACACTCTTGAACCAAACACGTCGAAATTCGTCACCACTTTCTTCGTGATAATGTCAAGAATGGACATATCTCTATCAAAAAAGTGCCGTCCGTCGACAATATCGCCGACATTCTTACTAAACCCCTTAAACGTAAATCGTTTAACTATCTACGTCTTGGTTTAGGAATGATGGAACACATTCCATAAATTGTCTTCTCTTTCTCCTGTCTCAATTCTAGTTAGTGTTCCACTCCGTGTCGTGACAACTTAAATACTTTATCCGAAGTACTTTGAGCATTTTTAATTTGTGAAATGCAAATTAAAACGTCACTCCTCTTTAAAAAATTTTTGTCAAATTTCAGTCCAAAATTCCTCTGCTGAGGGCGGCCCCCATATCTCCGGCGACCCCCGAATTAAAACGGGGGCCCCCTTATATCGATATGGGACCGCCACCAGTGAGACCATATGTCTGTCACCCTTTCATTTTGTAAAACATAAAAACAAACACCCCTTCTCTTCCACCATTAACGAACCACGACCAAAACACACCAAAACCTTAAAATCTACCATTAAAACTCAAATTGAAGATAAAATCAACACCTACAATCATTCCTAACATCATTAACATCATCAATTGTAAGTTATTTATTCATCCGAAGCACTTTGAGCATTTTTAATTCGCGAAATGCAAATTAAAACGTCACTCCTCTTTGAAATTTTTTTGTCAAATTTCAGTCCAAAATTCCTCTGCTGAGGGCGGCCCCCATATCTCCGGCGACCCCCGAATTAAAATAGAGGGCCCTTATATCGATATGGGACCGCCACGAGTGAGACCATATGTCTGTCACCCTTTCATTTTGTAAAACACAAAAACAAACACCCCCTTCTCTTCCACCATTAACGAACCACGACCAAAACACACCAAAACCTTAAAATCTACCATTAAAACTCAAATTGAAGATAAAATCAACACCTACAATCATTTCTAACATCATTAACATCATCAATTGTAAGTTATTTATTCTATTTTCTTTCAATTCGTGTCTAGGATTCATGATGAACACAAAAATTAAAATTGGGGATTTTTCATTTTTATTGCAGTTATGTACAATTAGGACTACTAGAATATAATGTGTAACAAATATGCTTCCTGTAGACATAGGATTTTCAAGATTGAAGTGTGTTTGTCAAAAATTGCTTTCGCACAAAACCCTAATTTTATTTCAAAATCACTCACGTTAGGATCCCAATAAAATTGTTGTTATGCATTGTTAATACACTCTAAAAACGTTTTTGCTTACATGCATAATGATCTCATAGACAAAACTCGAGATACATAATTCATATGTATTTTTCGACATGTTTGGGTGAGCAAAATTAAATTAACGAGCGTTTGGGTTAACTCTTAGGTTTTTATTTCTAGGTCGAGTTAACCGTTACTCCACATTTGTTACATATAGGCATACACTAGGCACGAGTTCAAAATAACAATACAAGTATAAGATAATAAAATATGATTTTGGTTGTTTTTATTTTAGGTGACAATGGCTCAAAAAACTGTCGAAGACCATCAACGCACAAGAGACTACATTCCTATAATCTCACATGAATACACTTCACCCTTAAAAGAAATGCTAATAAACCTTGAAAGTCGTTGCATACATGAGGGTCGGGTGGTTTATCTAAACTTTGCAGACTTAGTCTATGTCGGGTCAATGTTTAGTCATATCAGGTTTGACTGTCTTCTTGAAATAAATAAACAAATTTGTCCTCGCTTCATCCTTGAGTTCTATAATCAATACCATTTAGATTATTCTAACGAAGGTCAAATGTTAATCCACTCTGTCATCCAAAATCAATTCTTTTCATACACTCTTGAAGAATTCGGTCAAATCCTTGGTATACCTTATAAGGGCGCGTGTGTTTTTACCGACAAGTGGTCACTTGACGACTTGCAATATTGTGTCCCTACACGTGGTCCATATCAAAACAACCCTTATTGTCTTGACGAAATCAAAAACTATATTCAAAAGGAACGGGAGGGTCCGGTCACTCGTATTCGTCGTAAAGCCGTAGTTCTTGTCGAAGAAAACGAAATTTTAACTCATATGAATCGTTAGTTAAAATCATTCGTAAAAATGTGTTTTGTCTAGGAGGTCATCGGGATCATGTCCCCGCGTGTCTTTGTCGTATGCTTTATTGCATCGAAACCTCTACAAAGTATAATTTAGCATTCTTCATTCTTAAACGAATGGAAAGGATTAGAAACAATCCTAAAGTCATTCTACCCTATGGAATGCTTTTAACTAGATTATTCAATCATGTTGTGTCAAACTTTCCCGAGTTAGCAAATGATCGCTACATCTTGTATGATCGAGTCATGCATCCCTTCTCTCCTCATTACGAGCGAAAGACGCGATCGTATCATGGCACGAAAAGATGTCGTGACTCAAATCCTAGCTCTTCCTCCACCGCTCTTAATCATTCATCTTCATCTCATCACTTAGATGAAGATGATGAAGAATCTTCTCATTCTAGCACTCCTTCATTACCTAAACTCATTAGCACTTTGTCAAATGTTGTCCCTAGAGTCTTTGAAAACCTACCCCATGAAAGTCAATCTTTAAACTCATACCAAACCAAAATCATAAACCACCAAATTCAACATCGAGATGAACATCGAAAAGGGTTAAGGTCGATCGGAAAAGCTCTAAAGGACATGATGAACGGAAACAAGAAATGATCATGCTTGAATGATTTATTAGCTATCTTCTCTTAGTACTTTTACTTATATCACACTTTGACTTATTATTTATTTCTTAGGATTTAGAGTTGAAGAAGGCAATCACAAGTGCCTTGGGTGAACCTTTCGATTTTATCATCCAACAACTTATTTGCTTATTATTATTATGTGAACTTCTTGACTATGTGAAAATGCCATGCATGTTTAATTATTACTTGCTTAGTTAGAAGATGCATGTTTATCCTTGCAACTCTATTTTGTAAAGTTGTTAAGTTAGGTCTAATTGAACCTTGAATTCTGAAGATGCTGCTACCACTAGACAAAAAGAGGGTCAAACTGGAAAATTTTGTTCTCCAGAAAATAGCCCTCATAAAGCATAGACGGCCCCCAAATATATTTGGGACCGCCACCATATATATGGGACCGCCAACAGGAGTCACGGAATTTTTACTGTGTCTCCTAATTTTCTGTGCAGTTGACCAACCTTTCTTCTAGGCCCAACTACATCTTCTGCATTTTGCTAAACCATTTTTGGAATCTCCCTTCCTAAACCTCATGCTTTACCTCTTTAATCCACTCCTTCTAAATTAAATACGCATCCTCACCATTCTTCTTATCATCTTCATCTCCTTCATATCTTTCTTATATGGCTTCCACTCAAGCCTTTTCCACTAACCCTTCCAAGAAAATCAAACTAACCATCATTCCACCTAGACAACTCTTTGTCAACATCTCTAGTGATGAAGATGTCACTACCACACCTTCTCCCATAACAACATCCTCTTCTCCATCTCAATTAAATGCACCATTAAAAACTTCATCAACCAAAGATACATCATCTACCTTTGGCACTACCTCTTCCTTATTTGAATCAAAACCTCAATCCTCACCTCCTACTTCTAATGATACACCCTCTCCTCAACCATCTAATCATTTTCTTGATAATATCATGGATGCACCTCCAAGACCTTCAAATTCAATTCCACTCCAAAGTCATCCTTCCTTAGATATCACTCCATCCTTATCACTAATCACTCATCTTGATCACATTCTTGATACTCTTTTACCACCTTCATCATAACCACCACCTCAACCATCTCTCATGGGTCACCCTATTTACTTTAACTACCAAGATTATCATGGCTCAACTTATCTTTGTTGTTTTCACAACCGAAACGTATTCTTTACTCTTAGGGATGAGATGAACCTAATGTTTGCCCACCTTGAATATCTTCTTACCCCCGTCATTGCCTCATCATCTCCATCTCATCCTTAAAACATTTTCAATACTTCTAAATAATTATTTACCCAAACCTTTTGCTCAAAGCCATTATCTATGACTCAAGAATCATCTAGGATCTATGAAGTATTAATATTATTAGGGTACTAGTGTTTTAAATCTTATTATATCTATGTATTGGAAGAAATTCATATTATCACGCATAAGCTTACATTCCGTATAAAGTAGTTTTGTTAAGCGAGTATGAATTTCATAGATTATGTATGAATGGTATCTTATTGTTATGAGGAATGTGTATGCATTATGACTTATATGGCTACTTCTTTTCTTTATCCATCACACACACACACACACGCACACACATATATATATATATATATATATATATATATATATATATATATATATATATATATATATATATATAAAATAATATATATATATATGTCGTAATAATTGCTACTTGTTAGAAATATTCTCTTGCACTTGTATTTCTAACTTGGTTTTGTAGCAAAATATCGTAAGATCGATCCCTTGGTGCCTCAAATGAGGGGGAGTAAACATCAAAGGGGAGTCTTGGCATCGTCAAATTCTTTCTCTCTACATCTCGACGATTAACATTTTTGGATTCGACAAAAAGGGGGAGTTCAATTCTGCAACTTCCACTCTATTTGCTTGAGCTTTCGTGATCGGCTAGCACTCTCACCCGTACAACATAACAGGTCTAATTGTCACCTACTAAAATGTTAATACAGATAATGCTTAAAAACGTTATTTATATTTTTCGACTCCTCTACGTTTTGAAGATGACAAAATGTAAAAACGTTCACGATAAAAATAAATGTTTACAAGTTATTAATCGTAAACTTTCATTTCGACACTAATCACTTAAGGTATGGATAAATAAATCATTAAACATGATTAATGATCAAGAAAATAATTCTTCTTAAATCATCACATTTCCTCAAAAGTATTTCATATAAATAAATAAATATATACTAAATACTTTTTAAAATAAAAGAAATATTTTATTTAAATATAAAAATTCAAATCTGGTTTTCCTCTTAAAATGAAAGCTTTCACACCAGATTTAACTTTCTCCACTAAAAGACAAAAATGGGAGCGTCAGTCTACCGGCAGCCCCCTGATAGGTTGGGCGGCCCCCAGATATATCTGGGACCGCCGGGACCGCCTGCAGTAGCCGTTGGATTTTCCTGATTACTATAAAAACCTTCTTTCTCTCTCTAAATCTCTCTAAAAAACCTTCTTTCTCTCTCTAAAAGCCTTCTTTCTCTCTCTAAATCTCTTGATCATTAACATTGTTTGATCTTGTTTTAAGTGATCCAATCTCTTCCTTCTCATATCTCATCTCCTCTCTATCAGGTGCAAGAGAAGAACATTCGTATTCGCCAAGAAACGAATTGTTGTAGTCTAGTGATTTCTCCTTCTTTCTTCTAAAGAACCAAATCTCTATCTTGATTATCTTGTGTGATTGTGTAAATCGGATAGTGTATAAATCCGATAGTATAGATCTTGTCATTGTGTATTACTTGTGAAGTGATAGATTGATTCTAGCTAAGATTAGGACTCGACATTTAGCTTAGTGTCGGAAAATAACGTAAGTGACGTGTAAACAGTTTTCTTCGCCTAAATGGAGCTTGTTGACATAGTGAAATCTCGAGTCGGATACTCAGGGAGTGGAGTAGGGCGAAGAGGAGCTTCGTAGCCAAACCACTATAAATCTTGGTGTCTTGGTTTGATTGTTCCTTCCCTCATCTCTTTATATTGTTGTGATTCTTACTTATTGTTTGTTTAGTTATAACTAGTAGATACATACATTGTTGGTTCATATTGTTGGTTGGTTGAACATATACTCGGATCTAACAAATTTTAGAAGTAAAATTTTAAAACGCCAATTAACCTGTAAACTATTCAACCCCCCTTCTAGTTTCCACAATTGGTATCAGAAGCCGAGGTCACTCAAGATTTTTAAAATATACTGTATTTTAAAGCTTGGATTGATCTATGGATTCCGACAAATATCTAGAAGGGCAATCCATGCAAAGACCATCACTCTTTGAAAGTGATAGTTTTATTTATTAGAAAAATAGATTCGAAACATATGTTAAATCAAAACATCTTGATATTTAGCACGTTATTACTAACGGTGATTTTTAACCTGTTGAATAAAATCTGGAAACCAAATTAGATGAGGTTATCCCTTTTGAAAAACAAAGTGATGATCTTAAAAAGAGGCTTGCGAAAAATAACGAAGCCAAAATGGTTATTTACAATGCTTTGCCAAGAAAAGAATATGAAAGAATTTTCATGTGTAATACGGCAAAAGAAATTTGGAAAACTTTGTTAATCACCAATCAAGGTAATAGCCAAGTCAAAGATAACAAGATCGATCTTTTGGTACAACAATATGAACAATTCGTCATTTTCGAAGACGAATCTATAGATAGTGCTTTTGCTAGATTTAATTAAACCCTAATTTTGTCAATTAAAAACATAACCCTAATTTTTAAAAACTAAAATTAAAAATTTTAAAACTAGTTTATTAATCCTAAAAAGACAGGGTAGAAAATGAAAATAAAGAAAGTAGAGGGAAGTCTGGGTAACGACTAGAATTTACAACACTTAGTTAAAACCAGTCAACCTCATAACAATCGTACAAGTACAAAACAACACCCTACGATATGGCTTTTTTTTTGGCTTATTTAAAAAATTTGAAATAAGCTAAAACTTAAAACTACAAAGTTGTTAATGAGCTTATTCTCTACAACTTTAACAAAGGCACTTTTGACTTTTAACAACAGAATAAGCTACAAACTAAGCATGTATAATTGTGTCACAGAAACTAAGGGTTTAATATCTTTTTCAAACTTTAGCTTATTACTAGCTTATTAATACATGAAAGTTAAAACTAAAAGAAACTATATGAAGCCTGTGATGTGTACTAAAGATATCTAAGAAGATATAAGCTAAGTATTAACAAGAATAACAAGAGATTTGATATTAAAAATGCAAGTTTAAGCTTAAAACTGTTTTTAAGCAAATTCTAATAAGCAAATAAGCTGAAAACTAAATCCTAAAAGCTTAAACTTTGAAAATAAGCTATACTATAAACCTTGAAATGAATCTAGATAAAATGATTTTAAAAAATTACAACAAGAGAAGTAGGAAAATCAAAAGCATAAGCTAGAAGTACATTTGCGCTATACTACTTGAAAGAACTAAAAGCTAATCAAACAGCTTAGTAATGAAAAGTTGAAAAGTTTGATTTTTAAAAAGCTAATGGAGTACTCCTTAAATGCTTAAAAGCAAATTCTAACTCCTAATTATAAAAGCTAAAAGGCAACTAGAAAATGAATGAGCAACAACAGTATTAACTGTTGTTGCTGATGCAATTGACCAAAAACCTTAAGTGCAGGGCAAATTTCTTAACTAAAATCTCATGAACTCACTCACTAATTGTATGTAAACCTGCATTATCCAAATTTTAACTCTAGAATACTTTTGAACCACTTAACACTAAATTCAATTGAGCTAAAAACTGCCCTGGTGTTAGTTAAGGTATTTTAAGCTCTAAAATTTGAATTCCTACAAACTAATTCTTAAATCCACTTTAAAACTTGATTATAGCTCCTAACTCAACTGACTTATGCAAATTTACTAGCTAAATTTGACTTTAAGAGTCAAAGAAACTTAAATCCAAACACTAGTTAACACTAACTGTCCTAACTAAATTTGACTTAAAATCCATTTTAAAACTAGAAATGTTAAAACCTAATATCTACTCAGACTAGAACTCACCTACTTAAGCTATTTTAAAACTAAAACCTACAGCTTATTAACAAGAATAAGCTAGTTCTTCAGCTAGGCATATTCTACTATTAATGACAGATTTAAAAGAAATAAAAGCTAAATGGATTCTACCTTCAATTACTTAAAGCATTCAAATCTCTAAACTTATCTAAGCAATTTTACACAGAATTAAGTATAAGGAAAGCAAAGAAATAAGCTACATGAATAAGCTAATTGAATGTTAAAAATGAAATAAAAAAGAGGAAACCTGTGAATTTGTAGTCTCTTAACTAGGTCACTCTTTCTGAATGAGTGACCTTAAAACATAAACCTATTGGCACCTTGCCTCTAAACCAAAAAGTTTAAAACTCAATAAGCTGATATTAGCTTATTAATCCTTGAACCTCCAAAATCAATCTAGGTGCACTCAAATGAGCTAAATTTGAACAAGAAGAGACAAAAACAGTTTTAAAAAGCTTTTAGAACAATTGGACAACTTGAGAATAAGAGAAAACTCAATAAGCTAAAATTAGCTTATTACAAGCTTATTAGTTCAAAACAGCTTAATACATGAAAACTTGAGAACAAAATACAACTGAACTTGCTTTATTGCTTTAAAAAGGAAAGTACAAGAGAAGAAGCAAGTAGTACGACTGAAATGAAAGATTAAAATGCTTAATTCGATTAAATGAACAGTAACTTTTAGCTAAAAGGAAAATTTACAAATGTAAACTGAAAAATTAAAACTAACTAAAAATTTAACTAACTCTACCTCTGAGAATGCGTGAGCTTCCTATTAATAGAGAGAGATATGAGAAGAATGAAAGCTTGACTCATTTCTAGCCCCCTGTGATCTTAAATCGTTTGAATTTTTAGCATTTGATTTTACATGGTGATGTGTTACAGCCAATCTTTGCTTCCACGTGCACAAAATGATTTGGCAATGGTTAATACGGGTTTGTGAGGTGTGGAGGATTGGGGAAGTGATTCAGCAAGTTGGAGTATTTGTTGAGTTTTTGGCGGGAAAGTTTCGTTTGGGGGCGGTTATAGAAATATTAAGCCGCGTGTTGGTATTTGAAAGTTAGGGTTATTGGCACAAAACATCCTTGTGTTTCATTTCCATAATTGAATTGTAAAGAGGTTTTGAAAATAACACTTCTGGCCCTTGTGGTTGTCATCTCCTTTTTCCCTTTATAAAACATCTTTTCTAACTTTGACAACTTTGGTCCTTTGTACTTCCAAATGAAACCCTTGAACTTTAAAAACTTGACATTCTTTGATCATGGACTTTCAATTTGGTCTTCATTGACTTTCTTCTCTTGTTGTCGGGCTGATCCGGCTTTGATCTCTTTCCTTATAATCACTTGACTTTTTCGTTCCTTGTCGGTTTTGGCTCGTTTTTGCTCTTTTTGACTTTATTATCATTTCCTGCACCGTTAAGACCACAAAAGCACAACATATTTCTATCTTTTGTGCATGGATTTCTTGGCTTTTATGGCAAAATCCCGAGGTATTAATATATACCATTAAGCACTTTCAAAAATTCCCCAAACAAAAGGATTAGCCGTGTCCTCACACCATGTTAATTAAGTGTACATTTTGTAAACAAAACAAGTTTATCAAAATGCCCTTAGGCTTTCACCTTTTATGCATCACCTTTATTAAACAACTAAGCTTTTTCTCAACATTTAATCTCATGGAAACACATTAATGGCAATCATTGCACTTTGCAACTTTTAGGCTCATTGAAATAGGCTACTCCCGATTAATAGAGCACAAAAGAGGAAAATTCGTCTTCCCTGACTTTATTCACATACTAAACCAAAGCTAACTAAACAAGATCATTGTCCAATATAAGTTCCAAAATGATTAAGCTCTTAAACTATACAACTTTGTGAAACTTTTCACTTCCCAAGAATAAATTAATGATTAAGATGTGTGCACTCATTTCAACTCAACTAAAGATTCAATTTATCCTTTATAGTTGAAATCCATCTAAGCTTTACAAATAAGCCTTGTGAGCTTAAATGTTAATAACATAGATAAACCTCGACTCAAAGCTAAAAGAGATTAGGAAACAAAACTTATAAATTGAATTTAAGAAAATGAAATTTTAACCATTCTTTTATTTTCCATATACTATAAATTATTTTTTTCAATAGGAATGTTGTTCTTAGTTCGAACCCCTACTTAGGCCTTTTCTCCAAAATAGGCTTAAACACATCAACAACGGTGTTTTTAGTTCGAGACTCCCCACTCCGCTGCTAACGTTTTGTGGTTAATCGCAACAATACCTTTTTCCTACAAAGCGCTAGAACCAAAGTCCCCCTTTAGATTGCAACATCACCTAGGCCGCCATCCTAGTGATGAATGCCCTACGAACCTTGATTTCCACGTACATAGTTTTAATCCTTAGTTGCGACCCCATCCCGAGTCTCACTTCTCAACATGATACCCAACGATTTAAAACTATATATAAGCTTTTATTATATCTATTATGTGAAAGCTATTCATTGGCAACAAAAATAATGCCTTTTTTGCAATTAGAAATGCTTCATTGGCTTCATTTTATAATTATATTTTTGATGATGGAAAATTTTCACTTTAATAAAAACAACTTATTAAATTTGAAACCAAAAATCTTACTTACAAATAAATGAATTATTTTACAAAATGTAAGACCTTATTCTAAAGACATTGGTTTGACTTAGTTAAACCTAAAAAGTACACGGTATGATTAGGTGTGTTTAAGACTGTTGGAGTAAAAAGACACAAATCATTCATATACAGCTTTAGGTTTTCGCAAATAAACCTTGCTTAAACAAAAACACTTATATTAACTACATCATCTCTTTTCATCACATTTTAAAATCCATGCCATAAGGATTTGTGAAAGCTTAGTCCCCCCCACAAAAGTAGGAATAAAGAACAAGCTAGGGCAATTTCACCCAGTCAAGTCAAAAAAACTCTATTTCTCACCAACGATAACCAAAAAAGTGGTGTTTTTCCCCAAACAAGCTTCTATTTAGCTTCTTTTGTAAGCAAAAATTTAAAATTATTTCCCACTTTTTTTCACAAAAAGGAATAATTCAAAAAGAAATACAAACAAGGTAGCGTGAAGTGCAAGTCAATATCGAAATATTCTCCCCAAACTAAAATAAACTTTTCCTTAAAGTTTAAAAAATAAGGGTCAAAAGGAATCTCAACAAAAAATTCTAAGGACATGCCAAAAGAATAGATGTTAGTTCGATAAAGACAAGGATAAAAGATTTCCCACTTTATGAAGAAGGATTGAAGGCCATCAATGGAAATTGTGGGCATCCGATTGTCCCTTCCAAATTTTGAACCATGAATTCCCCAAAAAATCCGAAAACCTAGACAAACAAACACAAACAACCAACAAGAAACGAAAAAGAACAAGCCTCCCTCATCATTTTCATTGTTTAGCTCAAAAATGTCTTAAAAACTGGCTTAAGTATTTTGTTCAACCTGAGAACAAGCTATACTCGCCCCCGAATTGTTTGTCCTTGGGAAGCCTAAAAAAAAAAGAAAAAATAAAAGAAGATAAAAGGATAAGCTGGGGGGCCTCCACGAAGCGCTTGTTTATTAAAGAGTCACCTATCTTGAAACTTCATTTCCCCAAAACTAGGTTCATTATGAGGCTAATAGTGAGGGTGAAGAAATTCCCAAGAGGAGGAAACCTCCCCAAACTATGTAATGAAAGATATACCGGTAGCAAAGTTGTTCCCGGTTCAAAAAAACATTTTAGGAAATAGTTTCAAGAGAGAAAATGTGAACCCGGAAAAAGCTTTGGGTTAAATGAAAGTCCGATTAAGGGTGGGTGACTGGGTCAAAAACATCAAGAGTCAAAAGAGATTTAGATGGTGCTAACTCTTTTGAACTCTTATCCTTAAAAGCATCCTTTTCAAAAGGTTTCTCATGAAATGTTATCCCCGGGTCAAATATCTTTCCCTGAATGTTCATGGGGAATAACATATCCACGAGGTTAAAATCCTCATAAAACACATAATCACTCCCGACATAAGAGGTAGTCTCAAAATGGTTAAGCATTTCAATGTCGGGATGAAGAACTTGTAACTCTTTTTTGGACTTAGGTTCATCTTTTGTTTCAAAATCCTCTTTAGTCTTTTTTTCCAAAGATTCAACCTTTTTGATTTCCTTTTTGAACTCAAGAGGAGTGGATGGTGAAAAAAGGATCATCATTTAAAACTTCAAGCAATTTTTCCAAGTAGGTTACATCACCCTCCTCATCATTAAATTCATCATTTAAATCCATGTTTAAAGATTCATCATGTTTTAAAAACTCTTCTATTTCTTCATCACAAAGATGAAAATCATACTCTTTTCCAATTTTGGACTCTCTTGGGATTGGGAATAAGATCTTCTTGTCTAATCCTTGTTTAGGAATAAAATTAAAATCCACAACCCCCATTTTGAAAGAGTCCCACAAGATTATGTTTGGAAAGATGTGTTGAAATTGCACCTACGGAAGCAATTTAAGGTGAATGATAACTCTTCCATTGGCTGAATGATTCTAAATTCTTAAAGTTTGATGTAAAACAAACCTTCTTTTAGCAACTGGGTCAGATAGTTCCTTTAACTTCTTCCTGTTTGTTTGATTATTTCTCCCACAAGAAGAGTCCAAACTCTTCAACAATAGTAGATGTTTGGAGAAGAAAGAATCATCACTCTCAGTACACAAACATCTTTGAACCCCCGGCATTATAAATGTCCATCATGAGGATTGACTCTTTGTCTTACTACCCGTCCGGTTTAAAAAACTATCTTTTCCATACCATCCCTTTTATCACTAGATCTTCCCCGAAGGACGTCAATTAAGACCCGTGCGGTCCTTAAGAAAGGCCTACAAAAAATAAGAGGTACTCGATAATTACACTCAAAGTCTACTACAACGAAATTGGCCGGAAAAGTCAATCTTCCCACCGGGACCAAGACATCTCTAGCAATTCCTTTAGAACACAAAGAGAGTCAATTTGCTAGTTCTAAGGTCATTCCGGGTAGGTTGCAATAGCGGGAAGGGCCAAACTTTGATGTATACGGAGAATGGCATAATGTTGATACTAGCACTAGGTCGGGCTTAGGGCCTTTTCAATAAGCTCACTAAAAGTACACGGGAAATGAGAAACTGTCCAGGATCCTCAAGCTTTTTCGGGAAGCTTTTTGAGAATGTCGCCGAGCAATTTTTCACTCACTCGGTGTATTACCATCTTCGTTTAACTTACCTGCTTTGTTCGACAACAAGTTTTTAACATCTTTTGATGACTTAGGCATTAAGATCAAGCATTCCGCCAAAGTAATGTTCCACAATGAATCTTTTTATGAAAACATATTCCCAAAACATTTTTGGATTTGCACTTTATCATTTTCACCTTTCATTTCAACACTCTACCCTAAAAGGATATTGGAAGAGGGTCATCATTTAGAAATTTCTTTTGAAGTGTGGAAGAATTATTTAACTTGAGCAGAGAAGGCTCCGGAGAAATTGGACTGCTACTGGCTTAAACCGATCCACGAGATTATTTGTATAACCGGAGGCTGATGTCTTTGGTGCTCGGTATGCCACCTTATCCTTGGTCACCACGTTTCTTCTCAGTCAAAGATTCATTCTCATCATAGAGAGGAGGAGGAATTGGTGGCACTGGTGTGTAAGAAAGTCCGCTTCGAGTCATAATGGCACTAGCTTCACACCTTGGATTTGTGATGGTATTACTAGGTAAAGTTCCTGAAACTGATGCATTTGTTATTTTTCGCCATTTTTCCTTTTGAAACATGTTAAGCATCATATTTTGAAAATTCCATGCTCCTTTTGAAAATCTAGTTGATCCTTTTAGAAATATTCAAATTCTTTTGCAATTATTTCAAAGTAACAACAATTTTGCTTTTGTTAAGCCTCAAACCTGAGTAAGTAACCGAACTTTGTACTTCGAGGCTTGATAAGCTTGAGCTTGCTGTGTTAAGCCCGATTTAGCTCCATGTTAACATTGATTGGTTTTGAGTTCACATCCTATTCCCAATATACCTTGGTTCCCAATTGTAATCCTTGGTTAGGTCCAAGAAACTTGTGGATTGGGTTATAAAGCCTGTGGTCTTATTTGGTTCGCTAAGCTATAGCGAGTATGTAATCCGGAATTTTTCCAATTGAACAAAGTATACCAACCGAATCGGTGTTGTTGAAATTGTTTAAATTATCATGATAAACCGGGTACTTCATAACCTCCTCTAGTCAATTGGTCAAACATTAAAACTATGATTACACCACAGAAAGTACACTTTTCCTCCACCGCTTTAAATCGGAGCGGTAGTAGGCACAATAGATTCATCACATTCATCACATTTTCATCTCATTCAATTCATTCCTAGCATAGGGTCAAATCATCTTTATCCTCTAATGCCGCTGCCATTTGGTTTGGAACTCAAAGTTAGGATGATGAAGAATTAGAAAAATGGAGAGCACTTCGTACTCACAGTCGCATCACGGCGTTTCTGTTGCTGTGAACATCTCACATTGGCCTTATTCTCCCCCCCCCCATCTATGATTTATAATCCTTCGTTTGACTTTAGTACGAAAATTGCCAACCAGGCCATCGGAAATAAGAGAAATCCTTGATCATTGTAGCTCAACGAATTGTATGAAATGTGTCTAATTAGTGCAATGAGTGAAAACCCTCATGAAGAACACTTCCTTAGAATTCCTTGAAACGCTCCATCAAGCTATTGTGAGAAAGATATTGAGCAATTGTCCGAACATTCGTTATTTCATGTCCGAAGGTTGTCCGTCTTTAGAAGGTGGAAAGAAAAAGTTGATAAACTTAGAAACTAAGTCATCCCATGTACGCATAGAATCTGGGTTTCTTGACAGCCACTTTTTGGCACCCCGTCAAGAGAAAATGAGAAAGAAGAAGAAGTTTGATGGTGGTGTTAGGTAACATCCGGGTACCTTTGTTTATTAGTGAGCTCTCAAAATGACGAAATGAGCTGAGGGCTCCTCATATCATTACCGTATCCTCAAAAAATTCGATTTAGAACAATATAAAGGAGAGAGGATATTTAGTTCAAAATTTTGAGCATTGATGGTGTGGTACAACTATAGCACTTTCAATCAAACCCCCCGGTGGGAAGGCTTGAAGTTGCCGGACCATAGGTCATCATCGCCATATTGAATCGAAAACTTACAAACAATAGGGATTGCCCTTGTGTTTCGAGAACGTCGAACGATTACGCTTCTTGGAATTGTGAATTCCAAAAGAACGAGTAGCGCATGCACAAGTGAAAATAAGAAAAAGAAAAAAGAATTTAGAGATTAAGAAGATTTTTTGGGAAAATATACAATTTATTAATATTTATTAGGAAAGAACACAAAAGAAAAATATTTTTGGCAACGTTAATTACAAAGCTTCACGATTAAGTCTCCAAAAGATTACGCACAAGTGAGCGAAAAGCTTAGCGAGGCCGCAAATGACTTTCTTTAGCAAGTAGCTATCACTTATCCCTTAAACTCACCTATTAGTTTGTAAACTCAAAAGGTCATCGTTCCCCGCAAGTAACTCACATTTGTTTGTTGTTTATTGGAAATGATTAAGATGGATAACCATTAATCCAAAATTTGTATTTTTTTTCTTTTTGAATTAATTCGATAGGAATCGAATTAATGAACGTTTTGTATTATTTTTTTTATACAAAAATAGCAAAGTAACTTCCAAAAAGGAAGGTTTCAAAAAACTCTACTTCAACGAATATCCTCAAAAATCGTTCACGTCTTCCCCGGCAACGGGCGCCGCAATTTGGTTGTTATGTTAAGCACTAGTCAAATTTATATATATATAGTATTTGTTTTTTAAAAAAAAATTTTCACCCCGTGAAAATCCTTTCCAAATTACTTCTCAAACAAGAGAAATAAAAGGATAAAATCTCACTTAAGAAAACACAATATGTATATTTTTAACCGGGAAGTATTTCTTCTCGGGTCGTATCCCAACGAAGTCGTGAATTGAGATTTGGGAATAATTCGGATTCAAGTCAAGAATGGATAAAGTGTTTTTGAATTTTTAATTACACTACAAATTTAATAGCACAAACTAAAAACAATTAACTAGCATGAAATTTTAATGCAAAAATTAAAAAACGTGAGCTAAAATTGAAATTTAAAATCTAAGGCACTATTTTTAACAAATTTTATACCTAAAAATTACAAATTTAAAAATAAAATTTTATGAAAAAGAATTAGAATTTTTTAGCTATTTTTGAATTTTTTATGAATTTCTAAAGAAAAATGTTTTACTAAAAATAAACTTTTTCTAAAAATTAACACTAAAATTCTACTTTTATTTTTCAAAAATACTAGAGTGAAAAAGAAAATTTTAGGAAAAAGAATTAAAAATTTTCAACTAATTTTCTATTTTCTATGATTTATTTAAGAAAAAGAAATTACTTAAAATCTATTTTAATTTCTAGAAAATACAAACTTAATTGGAAAAATAAAGAAAAATGGTTTTTAACTACTAAAAAGGTGCAGAAAATTAAAAGTACAAAAATGCCCAATTTTTATAAACTAATTGAACCCTAATTTTGTCAATTAAAAACATAACCCTAATTTTTAAAAACTAAAATTAAAAATTTTAAAACTAGTTTATTAATCCTAAAAAGACAGGGTAGAAAATGAAAATAAAGAAAGTAAAGGGTAGGCGGGGTAACTGACTAGAATTTACACTCTAGTTAAAACAGTCAACCTCTAACTATCGTAAAAGTACAAAACAAACCCTACGATATGGCTTATTTTTGGCTTATTTAAAAAGTGAGAATAAGCTAAAACTTAAAACTACAAAGTTGTTAATGAGCTTATTCTCTACAACTTTAACAAAGGCACTTTTGACTTTTAACAACAGAATAAGCTACAAACTAAGCATGTATAACTGTGTCACAGAAACTAAGGGTTTAATATCTTTTTCAAACTTTTGCTTATTACTAGCTTTTTACTAAATGAAAGTTAAAACTAAAAGATGCTATGTGAAGCTTATGATGTGTACTAGGGATATCTAGAAAGAAATAAGCTAAGAGTTAACAAGAATAACAAGAGATTTGATATTAAAAAGTGCAAGTTTAAACTTAAAACTGTTTTTAAGCAAATTCTAATAAGCTAATAAGCTGAAAACTAAATCCTAAAAGCTTAAACTTTGAAAATAAGCTATACTATAAACCTTGAATGAATCTAGATAAAATGATTTTAAAAATTACAACAAGAAAGTAGAAAATCAAAAGAAATAAGCTAGAAGTCACATTTGCTGCTATACTACTTTTGAAAGGAACTAAAAGCTAATCAACAGCTTATTAATGAAAGTTAAAAGTTGATTTTTAAAAAGCTAATGGAGTACTCCTTAAATGCTTAAAAGCAAATTCTAACTCCTAATTATAAAAGCTAAAAGGCAACTAGAAAATGAATGAGCAACAACAGTATTAACTGTTGTTGCTGATGCAATTGACCAAAAACCTTAAGTGCAGGGCAAATTTCTTAACTAAAATCTCTTGAACACACTCACTAATAGTAGTAAACCTCTGCATTATCCAAATTTTAACTCTAGAATACTTTTGAACCACTTAACACTAAATTCAATTGAGCTAAAAACTGCCCTGGTGTTAGTTAAGGTATTTTAAGCTCTAAAATTTGAATTCCTACAAACTAATTCTTAAATCCACTTTAAAACTTGATTATTAGCCACCTAACATCAACTGACTTATGCAAATTTACTAGCAAATTTGACTTTAAGAGTCAAGAACTTTAAATCCCAACACATAGTTAACACTAAACTGTCCTAACTAAATTGACTAAAATCCAATTAAAACTAAAATGTAAAAAAACCTAATATCTACTCAACTGAGAACTCAACCTTACTTAAGCATTTTAAAACTAAAACCTACACTTATTAACAAGAATAGAGCTAGTTCTTTCAGCTAGGCATATTCTACTATTAATGCAGATTTAAAAAGAAATAAAACAGCTAAATGGATTCTACCTTCAATTAACTAAAGCTGTCAAACTCTAACTTATCTAAGCAAATTTAACACAGAATTAAGTAACAAGGAAAGCAAAGAAATAAGCTACATGAATAAGCTAATTGAATGTTAAAAATGAAATATAAAAGAGGAAACCTGTGAGTTTGTAGTCTCTTAACTAGGTCACTCTTTCTGAATGAGTGACCTTAAAACATAAACCTATTGGCTCCTAGCCTCTAAACCAAAAAGCTTAAAAAAACCAATAATCAAATATAAGCTTATTAATCCTTGACCCCAAAATCAATCTAGGTGCACTCAAATGAGCTAAAATTTGAACAAGAAAGACAAAAAACAGTTTTAAAAAGCTTTTAGAACATTTGGACAACTTGAGAATAAGAGAAAACTCAATAAGCTAAAATTAGCTTATTACAAGCTTATTAGTTCAAAACAGCTTAATACATGAAAACTTGAGAACAAAATACAACTGAACTTGCTTTATTGCTTTAAAAAGGAAAGTACAAGAGAAGAAGCAAGTAGTACGACTGAAATGAAAGATTAAAATGCTTAATTCGATTAAATGAACAGTAACTTTTAGCTAAAAAGGAAAATTTACAAAGTAAACTGAAAAATTAACTAACTAAAAATTAACTAACTCTAAATCTGAATGCTTGAGCTTCTATTTATAGAGAGATGATGAGAGGATGAGAGCTTGACTCATTTCTAGCCCTTGGATCTTAATCGTTTGATTTTAAGCCGTTGATCTTGATTGATGAGGTGTTCGGGCCAATAGGCTGTTGACACGTGGGCGAAATGATGTGGAGGTGCTTTAATACGAGGTAAAGTGAGCTTGGAGGAGCAGGGAAGGTGATTTAAGGGAGTTGGGTTTTTGTTGATTTTAGGCGGGAAAAGCTGTTATGGTGGTTAGGAAGGTTTAGCCGCGCCTTTATGTTTGAAACTTTGAAGATATTACATAACCAGTCCTTGCATTTCATAACCACAATTGTAGTGTTAAAAGAAGTTTCAAAATTAACACTTCTGGCCCTTGTGGTTGTCATCTCCTTTTTCCCTTTATAAAACATCTTTTCTAACTTTGACAACTTTGGTCCTTTGCTTCAAATATCCAAATGAGTCCTTGAACTTTGCACACTAGTCATTATAGATCCTTTGACTTTCATTGACTTTCTTTTCTTGATGTCGGGCTGATTCGGCTTTTGCAATTTTTACTCTTGTCTTGTCTTCTCCGTTTCTTGTCGGTTTTTGGTCGTTTTTGCTTCCTTTTGACTTTATTATCCTTTCCTGCACAATAGACACAAAAGCACACAAATTTCTATCTTTTGGCATGTTTTCTGCTTTTATTTGGCAAAATCCCGGGTATTTAATATATACAATTAAGCACTTATCAAAATTCCTCAAACTAAAGGATTGTCGTGTCCTCACGCAATTTTATTAAGTGTACACTTTGTAAACTAACAAGTTTCCAAAATGCCCTTGTTTTCACCTTTTATGAATCACCTTTTTAAACATCTTAAGCTTTTTCTCAACACATTAATGGCAATCATTGTAATTTTGTAACTTTTAGGCTCATTGAAATAGGCTACTCCCGATTAATAGAGCACAAAAGAGGAAAATTCGTCTTCCCTGACTTTTCACTAGACTAAACAAAGCTATTAAACAAGATCATTGTCAATATAAGTACAAATGGTTAAGCTCTTATACTTACAACTTGTGAACTTTTCACTCCCAAGAATAAATTAATGATTAAGATGTGTGCACTCTTTTTAACTCAACCATAGATCAATTTATCTTTATAGTTGAAATCCATCTAAGCTTTACACTCAAACCTTGTGAGCTTAAATGTTAATAACATAGATAAACCTCGACTCAAAGCTAAAAGAGATTGGGAAACAAAACTTATAAATTGATTAAAGAAAATGAAATTTTCACCATTCTTTTATTTTCCATATACTTTTAAATTATTATTTTTTTCACAATAGGAATGTTGTTCTTAGTTCGAACCCCTAATTTGGCCTTTCTCCAAATAGGATCATCGCTTCAACAACGGTGTTTACTTAGTTCAGAATCCCCACTCACGCTACCAACGTTGGGGGTTATCGCAAACAACACCTTCTTCCTACAATGCTAGAATCCAAAGTCCCTTTGCTTGCAATCACCACTAGGCCTCCCCGCCCCCCAAGGCTCCCTAGTGATGAATGCCTGCGACCCTTGATTCCAGTACATCGTTCTTTTTCCTAGTTGCGACCCATTCGTGTCTCTCTCTCAACATGGATACGCCAACGATTAAAACTATATATAGCTTTATTATTTCTTTCTTTGCGAATGCTTCATTGGCACGAAAAAATAATGCTTTTGCCATTAGGAAATGGTTCATTGGATTTTTTTGATAATTATATGTTTGGTGATTGAAAATTTTCACTTTAGAAAATCAACTTATTAAATTTGAAACCAAAAATCTTACTTACTTATTAGATGAATGTTATGTTCCAAATGTAAGACTTTTTCTAATGACATATGGTTGACTAGTTAAAAAAATATTTCAAAAGAGCACGTTATGATTAGTGTATTAAGAGCTTGTGGGTCGTTAAAATGACACAAATCATTCATATATGCTTTAGTTTTCCAATTAAACCTTGCCTTAAGGCACAATTTAACTTTTATGTAACTACATCTTCTTTGTTACTTCTTATTTTTTAAATCAATGACAATAGGATTTGTGAAAGCTTAGCCCCCATAAGGTAGGTCCTAAAGAACTAGCTAGGGCATTTTCACCCGGTATTCAAGTCAAAATTAACTCCTATTTCTCACCAACGGATTACCAAAAAGTGGTGTTTTTCCCCTAACTTAAATTCTATTGTAAGCAAAAAATTTTAAAAATTTTCTAACTTTTTTTCACAAAAAAGTGTAATTCAAATTGGTTCAAACAAGGTTACGTGAAGTGCAAGTCAATATCGAAGATATCCTTCCCCAAACTAAAACGAAACATTGTCCTCAATGTTTAAAAAATAGGGGTCAAAAGGAATCTAAACAAAAATTCTAAGGTCATGCCAAAAGAATAGATGTTAGTGATAAAGACAAGGATTATGAGATTTCCATTTTTATAAAGGAAGATTGAAGACAATCATGGAAATTGTGGGCATTTCTTTGTTCTTCCACAATCTTGAACCATGAATCCTCCAAAATCCGGAAAACCTAGACAAACAAGCACAAACAACCAACAAGAACGAAAGAGAACAAGCCTCCTCTCATCATTTTCATTGTTAGCTCATAAACGACTTAAAACGGCTTAGTTTTTGTTAACCGAGTACAAGCATAGACTTCAGACCCGAATTGATTTGTCCTTGGGGGGAAGCAAAGAAAAAATAGAAAGAAAAAAAGATAAGCATGGGGTGCCTCCCACGAAGCGCTTGTTTAGTATAGAGTCCCTAGTTGTACTCATTATTCCCAACACGGTTCATTATGGAGGATAATAGTAGGGATGAAGAAATTCCAAGAGGTGGAAACCTCCCCAAAAATAGGTATGAAAGATATACCATAGCATTTTTGAAGCGGGTTCAAAATAAACTTTTTAGAAGGGAAAAGAGTTTTCAAGAAGAGAAAATAGTTGAACCGCGGAAAATGCTTTGGTAAATGAATGTCTATTAAGGGTGGGTGGTGTGGGTCAAAAACATCAAGAGTCAAAAGAGATTTAGATGGTGCTAACTCTATTGAACTCTTATCCTTAAAAGCATCCTTTTCAAAAGGTTTCTCATGAAATGTTATCCCCGGGTCAAATATCTCTAAACGGAATGTTAATGGGAATAACATATCCACGAGGTTAAAATCCTCATTAAAACACATAATCCACTCCCGACTAAAGAGGTTGTTCCAAAATGGTTAAGGCATTTCAATGTTCGGATGAACAACTTGTAACTCTTTTTTGGACTTGGTTCATTTTTGAGTTTCACAAAATACCTCTTTTGTATTTCTTTCCAAAGATCAACCTTTTTATAATTCATTTCAAAGAAATTCTCATTTTCTAGTAACCCATCTTCGGTAATGCAATATACTCTTCCTCATTTAATTAAACTCTCAAATCATTTTCGTATTACTTTTGAAAACTTCATGATTAATTTCTTCATTATTCTTTTACAAACTCATTTGTTGCCCATTTTCTTAACACAATTCCCTTTGGGGCAATAGAATGACACAAGGGTTTTTACTTCAAGATTATTCTCTCCTTCAACTTCCTTTTTTTTCAAAGAAGATGATAGAGTTTGAAAATCACAAGTGTTATTTCTTTTCAAAATCTCCTTCTTTTCCAAAACTTCTTTGTTTTTCTAAAAGTTAAGTCTTTCTTTAATGGAAGTACAAATAGAGGAAATTTCTTTTGAAAGATTACATGTTTTAACCTCATGTTTTTCAACTTTCTCATTGGTTAAATCCTGTTTTGTAGGAATGGTGGAAGGAGGAGTGATGGGATCACCATTCGTAGTGAGAAAATCGCTTTTAACAACTTCCGAAGAAGTGAAAATGGCATTAGGATCCTCATCCTTTTCTTTTGGTGAAGAAAAGATATCAATCATACAAACCGACTCTTTATGAGGACGAGTGGTGTATTTGAGCTCTTCGCTTCTTACACTAATAATCAATCTCTCCTCATCAGTACTAAGGGCGGAGCATTTCCTCTCCAAAATCGTTCTTAGTACGAGCCATCTCAAATATGGTCTACCCAAATAAGAGGTACTCGATAATCACACTCAAAGTCTACTACAACAAAGTCGGCCGGGAAAGTCAATCTTCCCACCGGGACCAAGACATCTCTAGCAATTCCTTTAGGAACATAAAGAGAGCAATTTGCTAGTTCTAAGGTCATCCGGGTAGATTGCAATGCGGGAAGGCCTAACTTTGTGTACACGGAGAATGGCATAAGGTTGATACTAGCACCTAGGTCGGCTAGGGCTTTGCATTTAAGTTCACTAAAAGTACACGGGATGAGAAACTGTCGGGGTCCTCAAGGCCTTTTCAGGAAGCTTTTGCGAATGTCGGCGAGCAATTTTCACTCACGGTGTATTAGCCTTCTAGTTTTACTTCTCTGTGTTCGATCAACAAGCTTTTTACATCTTTTGTTACTTAGGCATTAAGATCAAAGCATCCGCCAAATTAATGTTCACATCGAATCTTTTTGAAATTTCCAAAAATTTTGGATTTTTTTTATTTTTTTTGGGCCCCACTTTATCATTTTCACCCTTTCTTTCATACTCTACCTAGAAGGATATGGAAGAGTTTTTGTTGGCTTGTTTGGTTTGATTGGGTGAGGATTTAGCAAGAAAAATTTTCTTCCTTAATCAATTAAGATCTCTTCAAAAACACTGTCTCTAACCTCATCATCTTTTTCCTTCTCATTCATCCCTTTCTTATTATCTTTCAACTTATCTTTCCCTTTCCCATGGTCTACCCGAGGTTGGACGTTTGCGGTACTTTGTAAACTTTTAGGTTGCACTTTGTCCTTTGTCACCTCGGTTTCCTTAGCCTTCTCATTGTCCGGATTGACATAAGGAGGAGGCATAGGGGGTAAAGGTCCATCAAGAACCCACTACGGGTGGTAATCCCTTTGCATTCATTCCTCGGATTAGGAATAGTGTTACTTGGCAAAGTACCTGAGGTAGAAGCATGGTTACTTTACCCCCATTATTCCACTTATTTTTGCATAAAACTCATCATTGCTTTTTGGAATATTTACTTTGCTCATTTTGAACATTAATTTTTGCTTCTCTTTTAAAATCATTTAAGTTCTTTTGCAAATTGGTCAATGTGGCATCATTAGCTTTTGTGTAGGCCTCGAACCTTGAGTAAAGCATCGGTACTTTGAGCATCCGGGGCTTGTATGCTTGAGATTGATGGGTTAAGCCCCAAGTTAGCTCCCATGTTATCCTTGATTTGTTTGGTTCACATTCCTAGTCCCATTATACCCTTGGTTCCCATTGTATCCTTGGTTAGGTCTAGAAGCTTGGGGATTGGGTTGAGTAAAATCCGGTGGTCTTGTGTAAGAAGCCACACTAGAAGGAGAGTTCCGGAATTCCTTGAACATAACCACACAACCGCAGGGGCTTGTTGGATTGTTGAAAATTGTCAATATAGGACCGGGTAGTCATAAGCTCCTCTAGTCATTGGGGACACATTATAAACTAATGATTACTCCAAAGTAGTACACCTTTTCCTCCTACGCTTTAATCGGAACGGGAGTAGGCACAAGAGCTTTCATTATATTTTTCATCTCATTCCTAAAAGTCAAAGTCATCTTATCCTCTAATGCGCTGCCATTTGTTGGAATTCGAAGTTAGATGATGAAGAAGTAGAAGAAGATGGAGGAGCATTCATAACTCATAGCATAACAGGGTTCCGTGTACATCTTACGTTGGCTTTTTTCTCTATGATTGTAATCCTTCGGTTGGACTTTTGTAGAGAAAAATTGCCACCGGCAGCAGATTTAAGTGAATCTTGATCATTATTAGCTCACGGAAGTATAGGAATGTATCTAATTGGTGCATGAGCGGGGGGGGAAAACCGTGATGACGGACACTTCCTTACGCACCCCCCCCCACGTTCTATGCACACCGTTCCCAAGCTTCGGACCCACCCCCCGACAAGCTTCTTGACCCCCGCAGCACCCGTTGTCGACCCCAATTCGTTAATTAATTCCGAAGATTGGTAGTCTTAGAAGGTGGAAAGAAGAAATTGATGAACTTAGACACTAAGTCATCCCATGTAAGAATAGAATTCGGGGGTTCTTTGTCAAGCCATGTTTTGGCAACCCCGTCAAGAGAAAATGGAAAGAGAAGAAGTTTGATGGTGGTGTTAGGTACATCGGGTACCTTTGATTATTAGTTATGCTCTCGAAATGACGAATATGAGCATGAGGCTCCTCATCATTACCTCCTCGAAAAATTCGATTTTGAACAAGATTAATGAGAGAGGATTTTAGTTCAAAATTTTGAGCATTGATGAGTGGTACAACTATAGCACTTTCAAACCCCCCGGTGGGAGCTTGAAGTTGCTCGGCCATAGGTCGGTCATCGGCCATTGGAATCGGATCCGGATCAACAATAGGGATTGCCTCTTGTTGTTGTCGAGAACGTCGACGATTACGTCTTCTCGGAATTGTATATTCCAAGGAAGAACGAGTGCGCATGCACTAGTGAAAATAATAAAAAGAAGAATTTGGGATTAAGAAGATTATTTTTGGGGAAATTTACAATTTTTAGTATTTATTAGGAAGGAAAACAAAAAGAAAAATATTTTTGGTAACCGTTAATTACAAGCTTCACGATATTCTAATGATTATGCACAAGTGAGCGGAAAGGCTTAGCGAGCCGCAATGACTTCTTAGCAAGTAGCTATCACCTTTCCTTATACTCACCTTATAGTTTGTAAACTCGAAGGTCCGTCGTACCTCGCAAGTAACTCACGATTAGTTTTGTTGTTTATTGGAATGGTTTAAGATGGATAGCTAGTATCCAAATATGTTTATTTTATTTTATTTTTTTTTTTTTATTTTAACTAATTCGATAGGTTCGAAGTTATGATTGTTTTGGATTTTTTAGATGATAAATCCAAAAATTAGTAAAGTAACTTCAAGAAGGAAGGGTCCCCTTCAAAACTACTACATTTATCGAATTTCCATCAAAAAACGTTCACGCTTCCCCCGTCCCCTTTTCCCCCCCATAAAATAAATAACCCCACCCCTCCCACCCAATACTCCCCACACCCACCCCCCCCCCCCACCCCCACCCCCCCCGGTATGCCCCCATTTAATACGGTCCCTTATATGACGACAACGGCGCCAAAATTTGGTAACGTGTGTAAGCACTAGTCAAATTTATATATGTATAGTATAAATCCCGTGACAATTCTTCCCAATTACTTCTCAAACAAGAGAAATAAAAGGGTAAAATCTCACTTAAGAAAACACAATACGTATATTTTTACCAGGGATGTATTTTCTCCTCGGGTCGTATCCCAACGAAGTCGTGAATTGAAATTCGGGAATAATTCGGATTCGAGTCAAGAATGGATAAAGGGTTTTTGAATTTTGAATTACACTACGAATATAATAGCACAATTAAACTATAAAAACGATTAAAGAATTAAAATTGGTTAACTATTACGAAAAATTAACAAACGTGAATTAAAAATGCGAGCTAAAACTAGAATTTAAAATCTAAAGCACTAATACTAACAAACTTTATGTCTAAAAATCACAAAATTAAAGAGAAAATTTTAGGAAAAAGAATTAATTTTTTTTTAACTATTTTTGAATTTTATACGATTTTTTAAAGAAAAATGAATTAACTAAAATAAACTTTTTCTAAAAATTAACACTAAAATTCTATTTTTTATTTTTCAAAAATACTAGAATGAAAAAGAAAATTATTACAAAAAAAATTAGATTTTTCCAACTATTTTTCTATTTTCTATGAATTTCTTAAGAAAAAGAAATTACCAAAAACCTATTTTAATTTCTAGAAAATACAAATTTAATTGGAAAAATAAAGAAAAATGATTTTTAACTACTGAAAATGTGCAGAAAACTAATGGTATAAAAATGCCCAATTTTTACTAATCAATTAAACCCTAATTTTTCTAATTAAAACCTAAACCCTAATTTTATTAAACTAATATTAAAAATATAAAAACTATTTTATTAAACTAAAAGAACAGGGTAGAAAATGCAAAGGATGAAAGTAAAGGGTAGGCGGGGTAAGTAACTAAAATTTACACTATAGTTAAAACAGAACACCTTTAACTATTGAAAATGTACCAAACAGACCCTACGACTTAAGCAATTTTGGGCTTATTGCAAAAGTGAAAATAAGCAAAAACTTAAAACAGCAAAGTTAAACCTGAGCTTATCTACTACAACTTTAACAAAAGCACTTTGAACTTTTATCAATTAGATAAGCTAGAAAATTAGCTTCTTATACCGAGTAACAGAAACTATGGTTTTTCTTTAAAATTCTAACTTTCCTAATCTTTTGCTTATATCTAGCTTATTACTTAATGAAAGTAAAAACCAAAAGAAGCTAAATGAAGCTTATTATGTGTACTAGGGATATCTAAAAAGAAATAAGCTAAAAGAAATATAGACTAACAAGAAATTTGCTATTAAAAAGTAAAAGTTCAGGCTTATTGACTGTTATTAAGCAATTGCTAATAAGCTAACTACCTCAAATCTAAATCCTAGATATTGAAATTTTGGAAATAAGCTATTCTATTATTATAAAAGAAACCTAGATAAAAGGAATTTGGAGATAACAACTAGAAATTAGAAATCCAAAAGTTAATCCTTGAAATCTAAGCTGCTGCTAATACCACTTTTGCAGGAAAATAAGAACTAGATTAGAGCTTAAAAATGAAAGTTAAGATACGAATTATAAAGAGCTAATGGAGTACTATCTTAGTTGCCTTAAAAACTAAGATTTATTTCTCTTAATTACAAATGCTAAAAAAGTATCTAGATAAGTGGTGAGAATCAGCAGTAATTAATGAGTTACTACTTCCCTATGTGATTTGTAATTGGCCATTTTACTTAAGTGCAAGCCAAAATTCTAAGGTTAGAACTCATAAACCAACTCACTAAATGTATCTAAGTGTACACTAACCAAAATTGAACTCGTCAGGCTGGATCATAGGAACAAATACCTATACCTAACCACCTTATAACTCTAAATAATTAAGTACATGGTCGGTCTTTTTGTATCATTCACAGCCTTGAAACCATTTGTAATGCTCCCCCTCAACATGTGCATCGATATTCGAAATTTTTTAGCACATGAAAGGTTAGGCTAGCACTTGAGTCCTTAAAATTCACATCTTTAGCCATATATTTTAATCACATTTTCTCCCCTTATAAAAAATGTCAAATCTCTTGATATTTTGGATATCAATTGATTCAAAGATTAATGCTTTCGGGGAAAAAATGTCCAATTATTAACAAGCTGTTTATTGGAACATTTTAATGCTCCCCATCAAATTATGAGGGAATAATATGGTATTTGAGTGCGTTAATTTGAATTTTTTTTGAATTTAATAAGACATTCTTGAAAATTCGCACTCAAACACTATATATGCCTAATTCTAGTCTTACACTACTTATTTACATATTCACAAATTAGTAATTTATGAGAGAATGACCTGAAATGGAGTAGGACAAAATATGACAAAGTCATATTATCCGTTCAAGCAGCCTGAAGTCTTCTTTGTATTCTCTCCCTCCAACAAACTTCTCTAAATTCCTCATTAACCTTCTTTCAAAGAGCTGCTGATCGATCGCCTTGATCATGATGCAAGACCTTTTCCTGTCTAATTTACTCCATCTTCTTTTTTGGAAAGTAATCCATCTCCAAGCTGGAAGCAATATCATGAAGAACTCTGATTTGTTAAAATTTAATTAAACTATATATATAATATATAATAAAATACAAAATATATATAAGTCTAAAAAAAACAACAACTCAATGAAACCAGGAGTAGTATAGACTTTTCCCGGGTCGTTAATCCCCAATGAGGCTGTGCTGGAAAATCGATACAGTCGGAAGATTTGAGTTTGAAGGAGAGAAATGATTTGAGAGTGTGGAAAGTTAAATTAAACAATAACAAACAAAAACGTTTAAGAAAAACCTAAAAATTATGAAATTAAGCTAGAAAACGAGAGCACGAATCCCGAACAAAGGGTCAAAAACCTAAAATCTTCAAAATTAACCCTACAAAGAAATTTTCACTTCTAAACTACTCTAGGGGACTAATAACGAAGAATGAAAAAGACTAGACTGAAAACGGAGGTCGTTTGACCCAAAAACGAGTCAAGACAAAAACCGCACCCGAGCCCCGTTCTTTAAAAATCAAAAAGTTACAAAAATGACCCTACGAAAATTTTTATATTTTTCCTACAAACTATATGACTAAAGAAAATTTTCTAAAAAAGAAAAATATTTTTTTGATAATTTTTGTATTTTTTATGAATTTTTTAAACTTTTAACTAAATTAAATTATAAAAAATACTAAACTGTCTTTAAAAATTCTGAAAATTTTACTAAAATTACTTTACACTATGACTAACCTACGAAAAATAAGAAACCAAAAATTTGCTTATGAATAAGCCCGAAAATAAGCTGTAAACAGCTTATAGCTTTAAAGTGCAAAACGCCCTTAAATACCTAAGCCCTTGGGACACTAACGTAAAAGTCCCAAGGGCGCAGCGGTAAGTGTGTGTATAAAGAGGGGATGTATCGAGGGTAGAGACCCGGGTTCGAGTCTTGCTCACCCGGGTCACCCCTTGTCTTCCCCTTTTTTTTCGAAAAACTTTGTGAACCAAAGTTGTTAAGCTTATGGAACTTAACAACTTTCAAAACTACAACTTTTTTTGAAAATCTATAAATAAGCTTAAAAATGTGACAGAAACTTAAATGAGCTTAACAGCTAAAATGCTAAGTCATTTGGACACTTGGGATACTTAAGCTAAAACTAGGGCT
>BQNB010014912.1:0-59819 GCA_026074375.1 Tanacetum coccineum | reverse complement strand
TAGCATTTTAAGTTCGTTTTTGGTTATTTTAGCTCGTTTTTAAAGGTAAAAGGTATGTGTAATTAGGCACTTATCAATAATACATGAAATTCTCTGTCAAAACACAAGTCTTCCAATCCACAATCGGAAACTTTGTAGATAGAGATGCAACCTCTATAGGAACCTCTTCTCTTGGTATTATGTCTAAAAATTAGTTCTTCCTTCTCATCATCTTCCTCCATCTTTTGTCTCTACCTTGTGCTTTTTCTAGGAATAGATTTCTTTCTTTTTGCTCTAGGTTCTTTAACAACTTCTTTCATTTCTTCTTGTGTACCAACATCTTCTTCTTTAATCTTTTCAGGAGACTTTAAAGGAGACTTCATCTTTTCAGGACCATGCTCCATAGGCTCAATGTGTTGATTAAAATCCCAAATCTTTTCAAATATTGGCCTTATCTCATCATAAGACATTCCCTTGAAGTCACTAATCTTGTAGTTCCCCTGATTCTTCAAGTATTTTATCATATTCTTCCTTGCTTGGGCAACTGTCTTTGGTTTCATCTTTAGAGTATGATACCTTATGACTGAAGGATCATTCCAATCTATCTTCTTAGATGTCTTAGCTTCAGCCATAGCTCTTTGTCTTTCCTCTTCATCCCACTGTCTGGCTATTTCTTCATCTCTTGCAATCTGAGCCCTTTGCTCTTCATTCATTTGCTCTTCAAGTCTGATAGCTTCAGCAAAACTTAATCTTTCTTGTTCAAGCTCTTTCTTGGACTTCTTCTTGGGCTCAGACTCTATCATTATGGCTTTTCCCTTGTCTTGTCTTGACCTTTTCTCTGCACTCCTTCTTGTATACATAACAGTTTGTCTAGCAGTACTAATGTTTACCTCAGCAGTACTAAAATAAGCCTAGCAGTATTAACTTCTCCACCCATAAGCAGTACAAACTCCAAAGTTTGTAATACTCAAATGCTTTCTTAGAACTGAATTACTTTGTAGAGTCACATCTTGAATCACAGTTTAGTTTCCATTAACTTCCTTCTCTTGAACTTCTGCATCAGATAATATCCTCCCCTGTTTGGAAGAATCATATGTAATGTCTTCATCATCGGAATGAACAATTTTAGCTCTCCTCCTTGCTTTCCTAATCTTGATTTGAGCCTCTAGCTTTTTGACCCTGAGTATGATCTTAGAAAAAGCAGAATGTAGGTTTGCTTTGTTTATTTTTTTCTTCAAGTTTATCTTCAAAAACTCTAATCCAGTAAATAGTTTGGTAACCAAAATCTTAAAATACCCCAATTTTTCATATGAGTTTCAATCTACCATCATCACTTCGCATGTGAGTGAACAGCATGGAATAGTGATTCATTGAGTGTAGAAATAGTGTCTGCCCGTGATGGGTTGTGTGGTGATGGTTGTGTGGGGCTGCAGTGATAATGTTTAGTGTAGCGTAAAAGGTGCAGGTGAAGGTGAATGTGTAGGTGAAGGTGAATGTTCAGGTGAGTGGGAAGGTGAGGATTGATCCTTGAAGGTGAGTAAAAGGTCAGTACATCTAGCATATGTAGGACTAGAGCAACTTCCTGCCTGAAATTTCCCTTGTAGGGCCTATTCATATTGGTAATACTCATTCATGCTAAGAGAGGGGTATAGAAAGGTTCTTGAGTGTTATTGAAGTTGGTCCTCTGCATATCTAGGCTATTTGAATGAACCTAGGTACATCCAAAACTTATAGGGGCTAAGAGATATTGGACACCTATGCCAAAAATCCATCCTAGAGAAATTATACTTCCTATTGGTAAGCTAAACAGATAACAACAATTTGTTTTTTTTTTTTTGTTTTGGCAATATTACTACCAAACTGCTCCCAAGCAGTTTTTCTATGGGCTAAGGCAATGAGAATATAGTGATAAAGAAACCTCCATGAGGTGAAAAGCACCCTTTTGAATTTTACTGATCTGAGTCTATGGATTATCTCATAAATGCCAATTGCTTAACAAATCTCCGAGTTGGGAATAGAAAAATACCACTTGATCATCCACTTGAATGTCGTCTAAAGATCCTCAGTGAAGCCATTGAGTACGCATCAATGGTAGCAGTAATCTTGACTTCTCCATTTTCAGCAGTAGTAACTTCAGCAGACCTCCAAAATTGTTTGATAAATGAGACACAAACCTCTGGCTTCTTTGTGAGTGCATAGCAAATGTGACTTTGATTTAGGAAATCGATGATTTGATGAAACCCTGCACTTCCTGTAGATTTTTCTAAAAACGCTACCATGTTGAACAGGATTTTCTATTATGCAGATAGTACTATTATTGTCAATATAAATAACAGTATTCATAAAATTGTACCCATAGTCCAGCAGTTGGTTTTGGATCCAGAGAACCTGTCCATGGCAACTTGTAGCAGCCACATATTCAGCCTCAGTTGTAGAAGTGGCAACTATAGTTTGTTTCTTGCATTTCCAAGAGATCAGCCTATTTCCCAAAAACTGACAACCTCTAGTTGTGGACTTCCTATCTTGTGTAGCTCCAGCATAGTCACTGTCAGTGTAAGCAACTAATTCTAATGGAGAATCCTTAGAATACCAAAGGCCTAATGATGGTTTTCCTTTAAGGTATCTAAAGATTCTCTTAACAGCTAAGAGATGGGAAGACTTTGGAGAAACCTGAAACCTTGCACATGCACACACAGCAAACATGATATCTGGCCTGGATGTTGTAAGGTACATCAAAGAGCCTATCATAGATCTATAAAGATGTTCATCAACATCATCAGCATGTCCATCCTGAACCAAAGGCTTTTCCAAATCTGTTAGAGTAGAGGCAGACTTCACATCTGAGTAGTTGAACTTTCTTAAAATTTCATGGACATATTTATCTTGACTAATAAAAATTCCTTTCTTTTTATGTTGGACCTGTAATCCCAAAAAGAAGGTGAGTTCTCCCATAGAACTCATTTGAAACTTATGCTTCATAAGCTTCTCAACTCATCACGATAATTCCTTCTTTGTAGATCCAAATATAATGTCCATTCTCACAGATTTGAACAAGCAAGATAAGGTCCTTATGTCTCTTAAGAATAATGTATGATCAATCTTTCCTCTTTCCAAAACCATTGCATAAGAGATAATTTTGCCAAAGTGTCATACCAAGCTCTAGGTGGCTTGATGCAGGCCATATAATGCTTTTACTACCTTATAGACTTTATTAGGATGGTCAAGATCTTCAAACCTGGTGGTGTTGACATAACAAATACTCCTCTTCCAATCTGACCATACAAGAAAAGCACTCTTTGACATCCATTTGAGACTATGAAAACCATATAAGCAAGCTAATTAGGAACAGCTATGGCCTCAATTCTAGCCACAGGTGCAAAGACTTCATCATAGTCTATGCCTTCTTCTTGAGTATGTCCTTGAGCAACAAGTCTTGCTTTGTTTCTGATGACAATCCCCCTTTCATCTTTCTTGTTTCTGTATACCCACTTTGTACCAATTGCTCTATGACCTTTAGGTAAATCCACAAGAATCCAGACCTTTTGCAGTTTGAACTGAAGAAGTTCCTCTTGCATTGCTTCTACCCATGCTGGATCTCTAAGAGCTTAAGAAACTCTTTTTGGTTCTTCCTGAGAGAGAAAACAAACAAAAAGACATGTATGAAGATCCTGATGAGTCTTCCCTTCATATATAGCACTAAGAAATCCTTTTTTCATAGTAAGAAGTTTCATCCTCTAGTCAGAACATATGACTTGCACATCAACAATCACATGCTCAATGGGATGTTCATTGTGAATTCTTAATGAGGAAGGTAGGGACATCATAAGATCTGAGGAATGTCCCCCAATTAATTTCATAACCTCCACATGAAAGTCTCTCAGATGTCAGGGACTAGGTCCTACCAAGTCTTCAGGATAGCATATTAACTTCATGGGAAAAAAGGGGGAGGGGAGGGGGGGGGGGAAAAGAGAAGAACTAACTTCTCTACAACCAGAGATTAATAATCTGGACTGCAGTATTAAATTGTTGATAAGCAATACCATTTTCCTTAAGATTGCTACCATCATGAGACTCTTATGTAGCATCATCTTCATCATTTAACTCATCCTGTATCTTCTATTTGAGCATCAGCAATAATTTTTGGTGAAGCATCCTTCCAAATTGGCATTACAATCCAATCTTGATCTTGGTTGAAAGATGTGCTAACTCCAGAATCTCCTTGTATACCTCAAAATCATTAGAAAAGTCCCATGCAACCACTGTACATAATTCATTGATGGAGTTAGAGAATCAAGAATCAAACAGCCATTGGACATTTCTTCTATCATAGGCTTATTCTCTAAGAACCCAATATGCAAGTTTTCCTGAACTTTTCTGGTTCTAATGTTATATACCATAAAAGCTTTGCTACTTAAGGAATATTCAACAAAGAAACCTTCATCACTTTTTCCATCAAACTTGCCCAACTTATCTAAGGTATTGAGAATAGTAACATGACATCCAAATGGTTTCATGAAGAGCCTATAGCGGGGTTAAATACCTCTAAGAGTGTCTAAGGAGCATGTTATGAGGCTTGACTAGTAAGACCTATTCTGTACTAGCAATCAGTAGAGAACTGCTTCTACCCAAAATGTGGTAGGTAACTTAGAGTCGGCTAACATTGTTCTAGCAGCCTCAATGAGTGTCCTATTCTTCCTTTCAGCTACACCATTTTGCTGAGGAGTCCTAGCTACACTATATTCCCTTTTAATACCTTTCTCCCTACAGAAATCATCCATCACCTTGTTTTTAAACTTTGTCCCCCATTATACATCTATTATTTTAACTTTCTTATCCACTAGGTTTTCTACCTCTTTGATAAATTTTAGGAACTCACTTTTTCATTCTAGTTTGTAAAAAAAAACCAAGAAAATCTACTATAATCATCATTGACGTACTAAGACATACTTTTATGCATTAAACTACTACAAAGTTGGACCAAATAGATCCATGTGTAGCATAAACAATGGCTTAGTAATGGAATTAAAGGCCTTGGTCTTACAAGAGGCTCTGTGTTGCTTGCCTTTAAGACAGGCAACACATGTTTGGTCATTCTCAAATCTTTTTAAGGAAAAATCTCTTACAAATTATTCTTGACAATTATTGTATATTCTTACAATTTATATGACCAGCCCTCCAATGCCATAGCATTGATTTTTTAGATGTAGCTTTGCAACTAACAGTTAAAACTATCTTTAGGAACATTTTTTTCATATCAAAACTGTACATGTTATCCTGTCTAGGAATTTTAAGAAGTATACCTGATTTGCATACAGGCAACTAAAACTAGAGATAGGACAAGACATCAGAGTCGTACAAAGAACAATAGTTCTTTTGTCACACATCTGTAAGACACTTAAAGTGGTTTAACTTTAACTCTTGACAAAGTATACATCATCAAAATCAAGATTACCAGTTTTAATAGTACCTGTACCAGTAATTCTGCCTCCATGTGCTCCTCCACAAAAAGTAACATAACCTCCATCAAAATCTTTGAAATCTGAAAGATGGGCTATGTTTCCAGTCATATGCTTTGAGCATCCACTATCAACAAAACCTTTATCATTTAGCTGTGAATTGCTCTGCACATAAAGCTTATGAAGGTAGTTTTCTTTTGGGACCCAAGCCATATACTGACTTTGGATCTGCCTCGTGCATCAATTATTATATTATGTTTTAAAACCAGTGATCACCATTTGTGTTGATGGGTTTCCAAACCCAACATGCTGAGGGCTTAACAGCATTAAACCCCCTTGCCCTGACAGTATTAACATTTTGCCTACCAGTATTAACATTTTGATTATAAGACCTTTTTGTTAATCCTGTTCTCTTGTAAAAGGGCCTATGAATTTGTATGATTGTGCTCTGATTTTGAATATGTCTGGCCTAGCACAATGAACTTGTCTGATTTTGGTGAGCGGTATAAGAAGCCAAACATATTACAAGACCTAGCAGGACTAAAAGTCTGCCCAGTGGTTACAACCTAGCTATTAATAGGCCTTGCAGTATTAACAGTTTTTAGCCAGTCTTCACTTAAGAACTGCCTTGGAACCATATTTTTGTGTACAATAGATAGCTGTATTGAATGAATCAAAACTCCACAGATAAAACCATGCTTGTTATTAAAAACAAAGTTACATCCTAATTGATTGGATTTTTTGACCATTCCAATTCCTTTGGTTCCCTCTAGGTCTTTGTGACCTGTACAACTCTGCATACCTAACTGACCTCCTAACTGGTTTTTCAGGTTTAACAAACTCTTTCTTATACAGTTAGGTTTACACAGTTTCTTTTCAACCTAGGGAGTAAACTCAACAACATCACATCATCAGACACCCAGCTTCATGATGGATCATCATTATTAACCTCTAGCTTCATAGGGTTCTTCTTCCATAACTATGTTTAGCATGACAGAAAAACTTTTCTTTCCAATCTTTGTCTACCTTAAGTGGAGACTTAACAGAGCTAGAATCAGTCTTTTGTTGTTGTTTTAAAGAGTCATTAGTATTCTCCTTAGAATTATCTGACTCTTTATCACAACCAGTGGTAGGCTTTACACTTGAATCCCTAGTCTCTTTAATGATGAGGATGGTATTACCTGCCTAACAAATGATGAAATTTTTGAAAACCTTGCATTGATGGGATATGAAAAGTTTTCGACAAAACTTACTTTTCAAAAAGGTCCATTCTCACCTCAATGGAAGTTTCTGGTACATACCATCCTTTACTGTATAAGTTCAAAATCAACAGCTTGGAATGAGTTTTCAACTAATTTGGCTTCAGCAGTTATATGTTTAGCAAAGGGTCAAAAATTTAATTTTTCTAAATTAATTTTTGATGGTATGTTGAGGAACTTGGATCCAAAGAGATTTTTAATGTATCTAAGGTTTTTACAACTCTTTTTGAATAACCAGCTTAAAGATTTACTAGAACCTTTTAATGATACTTATGAGACACCAACACACAGTAAAAAGGTTTTCTTTAATATGGCAAGGAAAAGTAAATTTTTTTCAAGAAAGGTACTTCACTTTTTGACTCCATGTTGGTGCAAAACCAAGCACATGAGGGTGAAGGTTCAGCAATACCCCTTGAACCCCAACCCACATCTTCTATCTCACAACCAAATGTTTTAGAACCTCAAACTGAATCACTTCAAACTGAAACACCTCCAACAGTTTCCCATGAACTTTAAACTGAAGCTCACATTGAGCAAATACTCCCATCTCCATCTACATATCAAAGAAAACAAAGAAAGACTCAAAAATATAGGAGAGCCAAAAAGGTCACTGAGTTACCTCAGACTAGTGTGCCTCTAGACCATGAAGCAGATGAGGCTATCCATAAGAAGGGGGTGATAGTGTAGAAAGGGCTATCACTACCGATGCTAGCTTAGTTGCAGCACAGGACATTGATAACATCCTTAAGACCCAATCCACGGCAATGCCTAATGTAGACATTCCTCAGGGAATGGATACAAGTGGCAGTCCTAGGCGCCAAGAAACCATGGGGGTGCTCTTGCTTAGACTATGTTTGAGAGAGTGCTTGAAAAGCCCAATGAACCACATCTCCCAGAAGGTCACACATCTGGAAGTGGGAAGGGTAGCATGGAACATACTTTTGAATTGATGGACGTTGTACCACCTACACCCCATGATTCACCTCTCTTAGGAGGTAACACACCTAGAAGTGATGAGGGTAGAATGAAACTAATTCAGGAATTAATGGAAACCTGTACCTCATTGACAAAAAGGGTTCTTGCCTTAGAGGAAGCAAAGACTGCTCAAGACAGAGTGATCAACAGATTGAAATTGAGGGTCAAGAGGCTAGAAAAGAAGAGAAATGCAAGAACTCTACAACCTATGAAGAAAAGACTGTTTAAAGGAAGAGTTGAGACTTCTTCTGACAAAAGTTTGGGTGAGGATGCATCTAAACAGGGGAGGAATGATGATAAAACAGAGGAGCTTAACCTGACTGATGGGACTGATACAGAAGTGATTGTGGAAGACAAGGGTAGTGGTGAAAAAGGTGGTAGTACTGCTAATCAAGTTAGTACTGCTATGCCAGAAGTTAGTGTTGCCAGTGTTCCTGTGAATGTTAGTGCTGCTACTCCATCTACTCCTCCTACAACAACAATTATATTTGGTGATGAAGATCTCACTATTGCTCAGACACTTGTGAAGATGAGAAGTGAGAAAGCAAAGGGAAAGGAAAAAGGAGTTGTTCTCATAGATGAAGAAGAACCTCCTAGACTAAACAGATCAACTACAATACTTCAACCTCTTCCAACTATTGATCCAGAAGACAAAGGTAACCTGAGAAACCAGTGAAAGTAAAAAGAAGGGATCAAGGGTTAGCTAAAATTAAATGTGATGCAGAGTTAGCTCAAAGATTACATGAGGAAGAGTTAGCAGAGTTGGACAGAGCACAAAAAGAAAGACAAAAGCAAGAAGAAGCTACTAGTGCTGCTTTAGCTGAAGAGTTTGATGAAATTCAAGCCAGAATAGATGCTGATCATGAACTGGCTGTAAGACTGACACATGAAGAGCAAGAAAAGTACACAATTGAAGAAAGAGCCAGATTGTTAGCAGAATTCTTTGAAAGAAGAAAGAAACAATTGGCAGCAGAAAGAGCAGAGGCAATAAGGAACAAACCACCTACAAGAACTCAAGTCAGGAACATGATGATTACTTACCTCAAACATATGGGTAAGTACACTCATAAAAAACTAAAGCACAAGAGCTTTGAAGAAGTTCAGAAGTTATATGAAAGAGAGAAGAAGTGGATTGATGACTTTAAACCTATAGATGATGACAGTCAACAGCAAGCAGAAAGCACTAAAAAGAGACCAAGAGCAGATTCTGAAGAAGAAAGTTCCAAGAAACAGAAACTAGAAGAGGATAATGATGCTGAAAAAGAGGAGCTTAGAGATAGTATGGATGTAGTTCCAAGGGATGATGTTGCTATTGATGTTGAATCTCTGGCCACCAAATATCCCGTTGTTGATTGGAAGACACATATTTTAAATGAAAATATGATGTTTTATCAAATCATCATAGCAGATGGAAGTTCCAAGAATTACAAGATATTCAGTGAGATGCTTGATGATTTTGATAGACAAGATGTGATAGATCAACATAGGTTGGTAAATGAAAGATATGAGACAACAAATCCAGAAGGACATGACTTGTTACTTTGGGGATATCTAAAGACCTTATTTGAGCCTAATGAAGAAGATGAAATATGGAAGAATCAACAAGACTACAACTTGATAAGCTGGAGATTGTTTGACTCATGTGGAGTTCATGTACTGTTGATGAATACTGGAGTTGCTATTCACATGATGATTAAGAAGAAATATCCTCTAACTCAAGAAATGCTTTCAAGGATGCTAAATCGAAGACTAAAGGTTGATTATGAAAGTAAGATGGCATTTGAGCTTCTCAGATTTACAAGATCACAACTTCAGAAGTAGAAGAATGTTTGGATACATCCTCCTGATGATCAAGATGATGATACTGAAGAAATTTGATGATTAACAAGGTGAATATCAAGTTTAGGGGAAGATTGTTGGGAATTGAAGGCTTCTGAAGTTACTACTATTAGTTTTGGTAGTTAATACTGCTGGTTCAAGATTGTGCTGCTGTTGAAGTTTAAAGAAAATAGTCTAAGTTATTAGTACTGCTAGCTATAATAGTTAGTACTGCTAGTACATTATTAGTACTGCCAGTATAGTTAGTACTGTTAGTTATTACTTAGGGTTGTTAGTCTTATATAGTTAGTACTGCTATTATGATATGCATGAGTTAAATTAGGAATAGATATGCATTATCATTATACGCGTTTTGTAAGCCTATTAGGGTTTCCTTAGTGTATAAAAGGAACCCTACGGCATAGTTAGAAAAGAACCTCAATTAAAATCTTATAGTTAGTTATTCTGTAACCTAGGTAGAATATTATCAATCAATATATTCAAAGTTTAGTATTCATTGTTCTTCTTAGTATTACAAGTTAGTTTCCGCATAACTTGTAGTATTCATAATCATAGTTTCTATCTTAGTAGTTTTGGATTTATCCAAGGTTACTAACCTTTACAAAAGCTAAAGGAAATCAAGATCTATTCATTAGGATCAACAAGTCACGACGATTGAAGAATCAAAGAATCTAACAACTCTATCACTTGACGAACTCATTGGAAATTTGAAGGTTTATGAAGAAGTAATTAAGAAAGATTCTGAAACCGTCAAAAGCAAAAGAGAACAAAGTAGATTTATTGCCTTGAAAGCTAGAAAGGAATCTAGTGATGATGATAGCTCAAGCTTCGATAGTGAAGATGAAGAATACGCCATGGCCGTAAGAGACTTCAAGAAATTCTTCAAAAGACGAGGACAATTCGTAAGACAACCACACGAAGAAAGAAAATCATTCCAAAGAAATAAAGACGAAAAAAATGGCAAAGGCAAAAGAAAATGTTTCAAGTGTGGAGATCCAAATCATTTCATCGGAGAATGTCCAAAACAATCAAAATATCAAAATCAAAAGGCGTTTGTTGGAGGATCTTGGAGTGATAGTAACGAAGATGAAGAGGAAAAGACAAAGGACGAAAAGTGTCTTATGGCTAAAGCTTCTCATAGAGAGTACATTCCGCAACCGAATTACATTAGAATACCATCATCATTAGACGAAAATGACTTAGATAGTGAATATAGTAGACTATGCAAAATAGGACTAAAAGTCATGGCTAAAAATAAAACTCTAAAACAAGCTAAAATAGAATTAGAGAATGAAGTTTTAGATAAAAGATAAATTATCAAGTTAAAAAAGGTAAGGCAGTAAATGAAGAATGCAAATATGTACAAGACCTTAAGTTTGAAAATAGAGAATAGAAAAGAAATATCTAGGCTAAATCAATTTAATGATAGTAGTCACTCACTTAAGAAAATAATAAGTTCTCAAAAACCTTTCGGAGATAAATCCGGTTTAGGATTTAATTTTACCAAAGGGTCACCTAGCGAAACCAAACAAGTAAATTTTGTAAGAGCTCAAGAAGTCGAGTCGAAAGAAAAATTGATAGAATCAAACCCAAACTCAAAACCAAAATTTATACTTATAAACAATACTAAAATTCCTATTGCAAGTGATGATGAGGTAAAACGTTTTTACAAACCTTCCTTAAAACCCGGAGTCGGATTTACTAAACCCACAATGAGGTCTAAAACACCTCCTCCGAGAAGAAAGGAAAACTCTCATCCTCGTTCCAAAACACCTCAACCTAGGAGAGACCAAGGTAGACCAAATTACTCTAACACTAATCACACAATGTGGAATCATCCACACCAACCAAGCTTTACTCAATGTGGAAGATGTTCACCGTGCATGTGTTCGAATCAAATGCAAAACATGTTCGGAAACAATAACTTCGGACCCATGAAACGATGGGGACCAAATGGCTAAATCATCTTATCTTCTGAGGTCAATCATCTACAAGCACCCTTTGACTTTCGTCAAACAAATTGAAGAACCCATATATGATTTCCATGAATCCTCATCCTTAAAGCTTGCTACCTTAAAGATTTTAAAGGAATTTCTCTTGAAGGCTAAGGTACGTCTCACTCTCTAATTACGTAAATTATAGATTGGTATATGATATACTTAATTTTAGTGATAGTTAGGAAATATGGTAGTCACTAGAAATGCCATTTGTTGTCTTTCTAGTTTTTAAAAGAATTTGTTCATTAGGAACCATTCTTTCACATGGATTATCCATGAACCACTATAAAATGGAAATCTTTTATGGCCACGAACTCACGTAGACGAAGAAAAATGAGTTTGTGGATAATAATTAACATAGAAGTAGGATTAGTTTTGCATCAGAAAAATATTAAACCACTATGGATGAAACAAACTCCTTTCCACCTCGACGCTCGCCTCAACTGCGTCTATCAAAATCGCCTTGTTGAAGTCTCAACTCCATTCCAATCTCTCATCTTCCACAATATCGACTTTTTCCATTTAAAAACGTATCAATTAATTTTTTCATTCGAAGAAATTAACTCATCATGTTCGCAAGAAATCTAGTCACCAAATCGTCTTATGTATTGACATCTTGATTATCTCGTCTGAAATAGTCAAAGAAACTTTTTAATTAAACAATGAGTTAATTAAAAATTGTCAATACTCATTCTCACAAAACTGGCCAAAATTCGAAGAAATTTTTTTCATGTGGCAGCCCCCTTAAAATTAAGCGGACCGGCTGTGTAAAAAGGGTGGCCCCCTTAATTAATTAAGGGGACCGCCCATCTGCGAAGCCAAACAGACCCTCTCCTCTGCAAAACCAATTACCCAACACCTATTTTTCCTCTCCCTCTTCTCCCTGCTACTGTGTGACGAACACACACACTCAAAAACCATAAAATCCAATTCTCAAACTCAAAATTCATCCAATTTCACAAGGGGCAATCACCTATAACTCGATTAACAACACCTATTGTAAGATTTCCTATACTTATCTTTTTTTAATTTCATCAAATTTTGTTCTTAATCAAAATTGGGTATTATTATATATATTTTTTTGTGTCTTTTGATTTTTAGATTAGAACTAGGAAATCCATAACTGCAATGATTCCCGTAGTCATAAGAATTCAATACATGCATTAGAATTAAGTCACAAATTTTTTTTTCTTTTCCAAAATTTTTATAAATATATATACATATTTTTCAATTTTTTTAAATTTTGAAACCAAGTTTATACATTGTTGATTCCTGCCAAAAACACGATTAAAACAACTATACCTTGCCCATCGAAACGTACATTCCTAAATGTATACTTTTCAAATCAATGGATAATGTGTTATAAAAATAAAGGGGGGTTTGGTTCGTTTCTTAGGATCAATTTTTAGAGTCGAAATGACCATCACTATAGTTTTGTCATTTGTATAAACACTTAACAAACTTGTACAAGTCATCAAGATATATAATTCATATATATATATATATTGATACATTTTATGAAAAGTATAAAATAAAGGGGCGTATGGTTTAATATTTTAAAACATGGTTTTGAGTCAAAACAAACACTATTTAACTTTTGTCAAGTCAAAAATAATAAAACTTATACTTATCAACAAAATATACACTTAACGTATAGTTTTCAACATGTTTAACCAAAATTTTATATTAATAAGGGAGTGTTTGGGTCATTGTCTTGATGTTGAAATATATAACTAATATATATTCTTCGACATCCTAGATTAAGTCAAAAATAAATTAAGGAACATATGGATCACTTCTTAGGGTTTTACTTTTAGAGTCGAAGTAATCCTTGTCCCACATTTGTCATTTTTCAAAACTTCATTTTATTCTCTTTATTATATTTTTTCTTTTGTAACCTTTTATGTTGTTGATAACTTGTTTAGGTGACAAAAAAATGCCAAAAGCTACTCACACCGATATATCTCTCACTAAATCCTACATCCCAAAAGTATCCAAACTTCCCGGCATCCCTTCTACTATTACCCAAATCTACAAACCTATTGAAAACCGCAACATTCACAAAGGCCGTGTTGTTGATCAAGCCTACTATAAATCCAACAATATCGAGCGTCTCTTTACTAACATTCGCTTCAATTATCTTTTTCAAATCAACGAACTGATTGTTCCAAGATTCAATCTAGACTTCTATAGTCAAGTCACGGTACAAACCAATGAATATGGCTATCTTGTCATCTCTTTTATGATTCAACACGAATTCATAACTCTTACTCTCGCTCAATTCGGTCAAATCCTCAAAATTCCATACAATGGTCAAGCCGTTTTTACAAATGAATGGGACCTTGCATCTCTTGAATATTCTTAAGAAACCGAGGGACCATATTGCACCGATCTTCCTACTCTCGATGACATTCGTCAACTTCTTGAATTGGAACGTGTCGTGGTAGTTCGTACTATTAAAATTCAAACCGTCACTCCCAATCTAAATCAAATCCTTACCAAAGAACTAAGCCCCGACATGAAGCAATGGGAAGAACTCATTCGAGAGAATGTGTTCGGACTAGGAGGACATCGGGACCGTCTCCCTGCTTGTCTTGCTCACATGTTGTATTGTGTTGTTGCCGAAGAACAATACAATCTTGCTTATTTCTTTGTCAAAAGAATCAAATGTGCTAGAGCTACTCCAACCTCAAATCTTCCATATGGAATGTTTTTAACTCGTCTTTATCAACACGTCATGGAAACGTATCCTCATCTTGACAATGGCATCTATGACATTGTGAATCGAGTCATGCGTCCTCTTGCCCTAAAACAAACTCGACGACCTCGAAGTGATCATGACAAGGCACATCATTCAGTCTCCTATTCATCCTCTCATCATCAAGGCACGTCATCTCATCAACATGATCATGATGATGACGATGTCAAAACTTCTCGAGCAAGTACTCTATCTCCTACCACCCATCTTAACTCTATTGGTTCACTCAACTACCAAAATTACCAAATACCTTCCTCTTCCGAACAAACCGATGAAACTTTCTTTACACGACAAACCACCTTGCTCAACCAAACGCAACAAATGCACGAGAAGATGCGTGGAGGATTCAAATCATTTGGAAAGGCACTAAAAGGAGTGTTTAGCAAGAAGAAGAAGTGAAGACTTAGGAGAGAAACTAGCTAGATAGCTAAATGTGGCTTTAGAAAATTTTTAACCTGATTATGTGTATGTTCTAAACAACTTGTGTGGAAAACTTGGGTGTTGGTTATCTTTACATGCTTGTTATGATAATTTAAACCTTTGGTTGTTTTATTTAATCAACTACTTATGCAACTTTGGTTTTATGATTTGATGTCTTTATTACATGTTATAGGATTAAATATGCTCATAAAACTCAATATGGCTTGCTGCAAATAAACCACCAAAACAAAAATACTCTCAAAAAATTTTCTAAGAAAAATCATTTTTTTGTGAAAAATGGAAACCAACAGAGGGCGGCCCCTTAATTCATAATGGGCGGCCCCCTTATCTTTAAGGGGACCGACCCCTAATTAAGGGGACCGCCCTAGCAAATCACGGATAAAACAGTATTTTTCCACCTTTTTGACCCTCTTTTACCTAGTCTCGGCTATCCTTGCCTAGAATGCTCGAACATAATTTGGAATAACTTAAACTAGTTCAAACTCATTCCATTTTTAAACCATTTCCTTCCTATAAATCCCCTTCAAACGATAATCTCCAATACACCATTTTCTTCATCATTCATTAACCATTATTAACATTCATGACATCCACTAGAGCTTCTATTTCCAAAGCCTCCAAGAGACCAAAAATCAACATCATTCCACCAAAACAATTGTATGTAGATTTAACACATGATGACATAAAAACTTCATCACCCACACTTCAACTCTCATCACCTAGTGCTCCTAATGCACCTTCCAAAACACCATCAACCAAAGATACTTATTCATCCTCAATTGACTACATACCCAAATCACCAACCTCATCAACATCACTTTCACCCAATGGTTACATGAACCCACCAACATATCCTCCTCCAAGAGTTTCTCCACCACCTCCAACTCAAGAAAATGCATCAATGGACATCACTCTCACCCTTTCACCAATAACCCCACTTGATGTCCAATTTGATACTCCATCACCTTCACCACCTATCCTTGGTCATCCTATTCCTTGGAACCTTCTTGAGGCACATGGAGATTCATGTTTGTTTTGCATTCACAATCGTACTCTCATATTTGGATTGAGAGATGAACTCCAATATATGTTTTCATATATTGAACATATGCTCTTACAACCACCAACAACCATCATCCTACCACCTCCATCATCTTCCCTAAACTAAACATACTCTATGTTTAGTTTCTCAAATAATTGTCCATCTACCATTTTGCAAGCAAGTCCTATGGAGCTTTACTAGTTATTAGACTTTTTGTAGTTTAAAATTTTCATGTATGTTAGCATGTTATTTTCCTTATGTATGCATGAGTGTAGTTCACACACTACTTTACTTTTAATGGATGATTATTGTTGGTTGCATTATTATTATGCCACATTTTTCCGTCTTGCTACATGTTAGAAATATTTGTATTGTTCTAACTCGTTTTGTAGCCAAAAAACCATAGCTCGATTCCTTGATGCCCTCAAACGAAGGGGAGCACACATCAAGGGGGAGCATTTATTCCGTCGATTTAACTAGCAATTCTCGACGATGCCTTTTTGATTCTACAAAAAGAGGGAGAAATGTCATAAAACTCACTAAATACTTGTTTAAAAATAATTTTAAATTTAATGAGTTTAAATTTTGTAATCATCAAAAAGGGGGAGATTGTTGATAGAAATAATGCCTAAAAATATTATTAATATTTTTCACATCTTTACATTTTGATAATCACAAAATATAAAAACGTTCAATGTAAAATTAAAGGTAAACAAGTAATTAGTAGTAAATTTTCATTTCAAAAATTATATCACTTAAATGTATGAATAAATAAATGCTTAATGCATTTTATGATCAAAGGAAATTTTTATTCAACCTCACACTTTTATAAAATGTTGTAAACATTTTTATAAACATTACAAAACATTTTCTACAATTAAAAGAAATATTTTATTCAAATTAAACATTTTGAAATTTAAATTTTCGGACCTAAGACAGCTAGAAAAGTTCCAGAAAATTCCTCCTACACAAAAGACAAACTAGGGAGCCCCTAGTCTAAGGCGGCCCCCTTAAATACACGGGCGGCCCCCTTAACTTTAAGGGGACGCCCACCTATTTAAGGGGACCACCCATAGGTAGACGCTCCTCCAGTTTGTCCTATAAATACTGGACTTTTTTCCATTAGTTTTTCACCTTTTGCACTCATTCTTTCTGTTCTAAAATAGCCCACACATCTCATTAAAATCCTTTGATCATTTAATCATAAAGCTTTGTTTCTAAGTGATCCAAGCTTAATTCCTCAAGTGCAAGAGAAGAATACTTCCATCATCAAGTGAAGAAGTATTACACCTTTGTGTGTTGTTGCAATCCTATTGCATCCATATCATAACTTGTAAATTAATTGTAAATCTTGTAAAGTTGTGTAGTAGATAGATCTTGGTGATTGTTGTAAGTATAGTTGAATCTTAGTGATGCATCCTAGTTGTGATAGTTAGGTGTGAAAGTAGAAGTGAAGTAGTGATGTAGTGTGGTGAAGAATACTAAGGCGTTAAGAAGTTGTGTAGTTGTGAAGTTGTGTTATGAAGTCGTGAAAGTAGTAAAGAAGTTTTGAAGTCGTGATAGATTGGTTCTAGCTAAGATTAGAACTCGACATCTAGCTTAGTGTCGAAAAATGATATAAGCGAAAGTTGTGTACGGTTTTCTCCGCCATAAGGGAGTTGGTTAACATAGTAAAGAAAACTATCGAGTTAGGTGCTCGTGGACTGGACTAGGGCGAAGAGATGCTTCGTAACCGAACCACTATAAATCCTTGTGTTGTGGTTTGATATTTCTAACTCTTATATCTTATTTCTTTATTTGTTCTTACTTATTTATATCATTCATATTGTGCAAGTATTGAATTCACGAAAAGTCAAATCTAAGTTTTTATAAACAAACATAAACATTAAATTAAAAAGCGGTAAACTATTTAACCCCCCTTCTAGTTTTCCACAAGCATTATACCCTAATCTTGTTTTACACTTATTCATTATCTGACTGTCTAGAAGTTTACTTAGGCTTTTTGATGAATTTTCAAATTTTTGCACAGTAAGTTGAACCTCATCTTTTTCTTTTGTAGCCAACTCTAACTTCCTTTTAAGCTCTTTAATATCTAAATCTCTTAAATAGATTTCACATTTTAAGAGTTTTATATCTTCCTCATACACAGACTTATTTTTCTTAAAGACTAATAGTCTAGCTTCTACAGATTCTAAACCAGTTTTATAAGAAACATCACTTATCTTAGCTGTTCTTAAGTCTTTAACTAATTGTTCATTTTGTTCTTTTAGATCTTTTACACATTCTAAACAAGATGAACAACAATTTGAGTCATTAGATACCTCAGAGTTTGTAGAAGAACTTGAATTTGTTGAAGAATAAGCCATAAGAGCAAAATTGGTTGGACCTTCTTCTGCTTGGTCACTCCAATCATAGCCAAAGCCATCATATTGAGACACTAAGGCATTTGAAGTAGTTTCCACAACTGGCACAGTCCTTCTAGTAGGCTCCTTGTTCCTATTGTCTCGATTCCTGGGTGCCCTGCAATCCCTTGCAAAGTGTCCTCTCTTGTGGTTGTTGAAACACTCTACCTTAGACTTGTCAAACCTAATTCTTTCTTTGTTGGCCATGTCCAACTTCCTTCTAGTATTCTTAAGGAATCTTCTTGACCTCATAGTCAGCATAGCAATATTCCACCTCAAGTCCATCTCTTCTAGATCATCAGGATGGATTTGTTGTAGATTTTCATTATCAAGCTGTGGAATACTTGGTTGGCTAGCAAAGAAGGAATAAATCACAGCATCACTCAAATTTTTAACAGTTGTTGAGCTATGAACAGCACCCTGAGTGCTAGCAGTATTAACACCGTTAGCAATATTAACTGCTCTAGTTGCACTGTTAGTGCTGCTAGAGGACAGAAAGACTACATTGTGTGAGTTTATAGTTGAGCTAGATGTCCCTTTGACCTCTGTTTCATAAGTCTTCAGGTTGTTATAGAGGTCATCCAAACTTAAAGTCTCTGTTGATAAAATATAATGCCTAAAAACATTACTAATATTTTTTCACATCTTTACGTTTTGATAATCACAAAATATAAAAACGTTCAACGTAAAATTAAACGTAAACAAGTAAGTTGTAGTAAATTCTCATTTCAACAAATACATCACTTAAATGTATGAATAAATAAATGCTTAATGCATTTTATGATCAAAAGAAATTTTTATTCAACCTCACACTTTTATAAAATGTTGTAAACATTTTTAAAACATTACAAAACATTTTCTACTATTAAAAGAAATGTTTTATTCAAAATAAACATTTTGAAATTCAAATTTTCGGACCTAAAACAGCTAGAAAAGTTCTAGAAAATTCCCCCTACACAAAAGACAAACTGGGAAAGCCCTAGTCTTGGGCGGCCCCCTTAAATACACGGCCGACCCCTTTAAATACACGGCCGACCCCCTTAAAATTAAGGGGACCGCCCCTAGGTAGACGCTCCCCCAGTTTTTCCTATAAATACTGGACTTTTGCCCATAATTTTCTCACCTTTTGCACTCATTTTTTCTGCTCAAAACAGCCCACATATCCTCTCTAAAATCCTTTGATCATTTAATCATAAAGCTTTGTTTCTAAGTGATCCAAGCTTAATTACTCAAGTGCAAGAGAAGAATACTTTCATCATCAAGTGAAGAAGTATTACACCTCAAGTGTGTATTGCAATCTTGTTGCAACCATATCACATATTTGTAAATCATTTGTATATTTGATATTTGTGTGTAGTAGCTAGATCTTGGGGATCTTTGTAAGTATAGTTAATTAGTTGTGATCTTACCAAGTAGGGTTAAATAGTTATGATATAAGTAGAGTGGTGAAGTTAAATTGTGAAGAAGTCATGAAATTGTGAAAAAGTCATGAAGTTGTGAAGTTGTGAAGTTGTGAACAAGTCGTGAAGTTGTGTTGTGATAGATTGGTTCTAGCTAAGATTAGAACTCGACATTTAGCTTTGTGTTGTAAATCGGTGTAAGCAACCTTGTGTACGGTTTTCTCCGCCATAAGGGAGTTTGTTGACATAGTGAAGAAAACTCTCGAGTTTGGTGCTCGGGAGTTATTAGGCGAAGAGGTGCATCGTTACAACGAACCACTATAAATCCTTTCTTTGTGTTTTGATTGTATCTTACTCTTATCTCTTTACATACATTACTTTCACATATCATTTTATTAGATTGTTTAGCTAAAGTATATTGTTCAATATTGTGCAAGTGTTTGAATTCACAAAAAGTCGAATCAAAAATTTACAAACAAAATTAAAACCTTTAATTAAAAACTGTAAACTATTCAACCCCCCAGTCAAGTTTTCCACAATGGTATCAAGAGTCACGCTTAAAACAAGATTTTACAAAATAAATTATATTTTAAACTTGAATCGATCCTATGAATCGAAAAATAATTATAAGGGGCAATCTATGCAAAACCACCACTATTTGAAAGTGATGGATTTATTATTGAAAAATAGATCTAAACCTATGTGCAGTTAAAAGATCTAGAACCTTAGGCATGTTATTAACCGATGGTGATTTACTCCTATCCAAAATAATCCAGAAACTAAAAAGGATGAATTGTACAGTTTCATAATCAAAGACGAATATCTTAAAAAAGAAACTTGCTAAAATAGATAAAGTCAAAATGGTAATTTATAATGCTCTAACCACGAAAAAGAATATGGAAAATAATTTTTATGTGTCAAACCCAAAGAAATTTGAGATACTTTGTTAATCACACATCAAGTAAAAATCAAAGTCAAAGCTAAACAAATAGATCTTCATGTTCAACAATATGAACAGATTCTTGATTCCGAAGAGGAAATCAATAGATAATGCCTTTGCTAAATTTAACACTATTATTATTAGTCTAAAAGCACTTGATGAAAGTTTTTCGAGCAAGAACTGTGTTAGGAAATTTCTTAGGACATTGCATCCTAAATGGCGCGCAAAAGTCACGGCGATTGAAGAATCAAAGAATCTAACAACTCTATCACTTGACGAACTTATTGGAAATTTAAAGGTTTATGAAGAAATAATTAAGGAAGATTTCAAAACCGTCAAAAGCAAAAGAGAACAAAGTAGATCTATTGCCTTGAAAGCTAGAAAGGAATCTATGATTGACGATACCTCAACCTCCGATAGTGAAGATGAAGAATACGCCATGGCTGTAAGAGACTTCAAGAAATTCTTCAAAAGACGAGGACGATTCGTAAGACAACCATATGAAGAGAGAAAATCATTCCAAAGAAATAAAGACGACAAAAATGGCAAAGGTAAAAGAAAATGCTTTAAGTATGGTGATCCAAATCATCTTGTCGAAGAATGTCCAAAACTATCAAGATATCAAAACCAAAAAGCGTTTGTTGGAGGATCTTGGAGTGATAGCGACAGAAGATTGAAGATGAAAAAAAAAATGACGAAAAGTGTCTTATGCCAAGCTTCCTATGAGTACTTCCGAAACCGAATACTTTTAGTGATGACCATTATCCACTAGACGAAAATGACTTAGATAGTGAATATAGTAGACTATGCAAATTAGGACTAAAAGTCATGGCTAAAAATAAAACTTTAAAACAAGCTAAAGTAGAATTAGAAAATGAAGCACTAGAATTAAGAGATAAATTATCTAGGTTAGAAAAAGGTAAGGAAGTAATTGAAGAATGTAAATTATGTCAAGACCTCAAGCTTGAAAATGAGAAGCTTAGAAAGGAAATATCTAGGCTAAATCAATTTAATGATAGTAGTCACTCACTTAAGAAAATAATAAGTTCTCAAAAAACTTCCGGAGATAAATCCGGGTTAGGTTTTAATTTTACCAAAGGATCACCTAGCGAAACCAAACAAGTAAAGTTTGTAAAAGCCCAAGAAGTTGAGTCGAAAGAAAAATTGATAGAATCAAACCCAAAATTTATACTTATAAATAATACTAAAATTCCTATTGCAAGTGATGATGTGGTAAAACGTTTTTACAAACCCTCCTTAAAACCCGGAGTCGGATTTACTAAACCCACAATGAGGTCTAAAACACCTCCTCCGAGAAGAAATGAAAACTCTCATCCTCGTTCCAAAACACCTCAACCTAGGAGAGACCAAGGTAGACCAAATTACTCTAACACTAATCACACAATGTGGAATCATCCACATCAACCAAGCTTTACTCAATGTGGAAGATGCTCACCGTGCATGCGTTCAAATCAAATGCAAAACATATGCGAAAATAATAACTTCGGATACATGAAACGTTAGGGACCAAATGGCTAAGCCATCACAACCTTTGAAGTAGTGTGCTCTCTACAAACATTCTTTGTCTCCGGATTAAGGAATTCATGATAAGGTTCCCATGAACCCTTATCATTTACATCATGAAGACATTAATGAAGATAATTCTAAAGACTAAGGTACGTCTCACTTTTCATATTCGTAGAATATAGATTATAAGTAAATGTCTATGTGACTATGATGTTGTAGTGTAATTAGTTCTTAGAAAATAATGTAGTCTCTAGAAATACTATTTGTTGGCTTTCTAGCTTTAAAAAGATTAGTTCACTATGAACTATTCTTTCATGTAGATTATTGTTATACGTCTACAAAATGGAAATCTTCTATGACCACATAGCAAACTTACGTAGACGAAGAAGAGCAAGCTAATGGTTAACAATTAACATAGCAGTAGGATTAGTCGCATGAAGATCATAGACACACTATGGATGAAACAAACTCCTTTCGACCTCGACGATCGCCTTGGATCCGTGTCAACCATCATCCACGTCTATCGGAATCAACTTGTTGAAATTTTCAACTACTTCTTATTATTTCATTATCTTCGCTATCCATTCTCGTCTCATCTTAAATCGAATATACTAATTGTCTTTTTAAAGAAATTAATCCCTCCTTCTTGCAAGAAATTTCATCTCTAAATCACCTCTCAAATTGACATCTTGATTATCTCATCCAAAATAATCAAAGAAACTTTTAATTAAACAAAGGGTTAATTAATAATTGTCAATAATCATTCTCATAAAAATTGGCCAAAAATCGAAGAAATTTTTTTTTTCTCAGAGGGTGGCCCCCTTAAAATTAAGGGGACCGGCCGTATAAAATGGGCGGCCCCCTTAATTAATTAAGGGGACCGCCTATTTGGAAAAACAAACACCTCCTTTCTGTCGAAATTATATACCCAAACTTCATTTTTTTCCCTTCTTCTCCTACCCACTGTGAACGAACACCATAGCCAAAAACCTTCAACAACCAATCTTCAAATCGCCTAATTAACCAAAATTCGTAAGGGGCTTTCACTAACAAGACAATCAACAACATCTATTGTAAGCTTCCCATCATTCTTTTCATTTGATTTCATCTAATTTTGCTCCTAATCAAAATTGGGTGTTCTTTATCATTTTCATACTTTTTAAATTAGAACTAGGAACTTTATAACTACAATGATTCCCGTAGTCATAAGAATTCAATACATTCATTAGAATTCAGTCACAAATTTTTTTTTGTTCAAAAATTTTATAAACTTACATACATATTTTTCATTTTTTTAAAAAAATCTTGAAACAAAGTTTATACATTGTTGATTCATGCCAAAAACACGTTAAATCAATACTACATTGCCCATCAAAACGCACATTCCTAAATATATACTTTTCGAATCAATGGATAATATGTTAAAAAAATCAAGGAGTGTTTGGTTCGTTTCTTAGGAACAATTGTTAGAGTCAAAATGACCATCACTATAGTTTTGTCACGTGTATAAACACTTAACAAACTTGTATAAGTCATCAAGATATATAATTCATATATATCTTGATATGTCTTATAAATGGCATAAAATAAAGGGGTGTTTGATTTAATGTTTTAAAGCATGATTTCTAGTCAAAACAAACACTATTTAACTCTTGTCAAGTCATGAATAACAAACTTATACGAGTCAAACAAAATATACACTTAATACATAATTTTCGACATGCTTAAACAAATTTTATATTGATAAGAGAGTGTTTGGGTTATTGTCTTGATGTTGAAATATATAACTAATATATATTCTTCAACATCCTAGATTAAGTCAAAAATAAAAGAAACATATGGATCACTTCTTAGGTTTTTACTTTTAAAGTCGAAGTAATCCTTGTCCCACATTTGTCACTTTTCAAAACTTTATTTTCCTTATTATAATTTTTTTGTAACATTTTATGTTGTTGATTACTTGTTTAGGTGACAAAATGCCGAAAGCTACTACAACCGATATATCCCTCACTAAATCCTACATACCAAAATTATCCAAAATTCCTGGCATCTCACCTACCATTGGCCAATTCTACAAACCTATTGAAAACCGCAACATTCACGAAGGTCATGTTGTTGATCAAGCTTACTACAAATCCAACAACATCGAGCGTCTCTTTACTAATATTCGTTTTAATTGTCTCTTTCAAATCAACGAACTGATTGTTCTAAGATTTATTCTTAACTTCTATAGCCAAGTCATGGTACAAACCGATGAATATGGTTATATTGTTATCTCCTTTATGATTCAACACGAATTCATAACTCTTGCTCTCGCTCAATTTGGTCAAATTATCAAAATTACATACAATGGTCAAGCCGTTTTTACAAACGAATGGGACCTTGCATCTCTTGAGTATTCTTGAGAAACTGAGGGACCATATTGCACCGATCTTCCGACTCCCGACGACATTCGTTGACTTTTTGAATTAGAACGTGTCATGGTAGACCATACCATTAAAAGTCAAACGGTCTCTCTCAATCCAAATCAAATTCTCACCAAAGAATTAAGCCCCGACATGAAGCAATGGGAAGAGCTCATTAGAGAAAATGTGTTCGGACTAGGAGGACATCGGGATCATCTTCCCGCTTGTCTTGCTCACATGTTGTATTGTGTTGTTGCCGAAGAACAATACAATCTTGCTTATTTTTTCGTCAAAAGAATCCAATGTGCTAGATATACTCCAACCGCTAATCTTCCGTATGGCATGTTTCTTACTCGTCTCTATCGACACGTCATGGAAACATATCCTCATCTTGACAATGGCATTTATGACATTGTTGATCGAGTCATGCGTCCTCTTGCCCTAAAACAAACTCGACGACCTCGAAGTGATCGTGGCAAGGCACGTCATTCCGTATCTTCTTCATCTTCTCATCATCAAGGCACGTCATCTCATCAACACGATGATGATGATGATGATAATGTCGAAACTTCTCGTGCAAGTACTCCATCTCCCACCACCTACCTTAACTCTCTTGATCCTCTCAACTACCAAAACTACCAAATGCCTTCCGCTTCCGAACAAACCGATGAAACTCTCTTTGAACGACAAACCGTCTTGCTCAACCAAACGCAACAAATGCATAAGGAGATGCGCGAAGGTTTCAAATCATTTGGAAAGGCACTAAAAGGAGTGTTTAGCAAGAAGAAGAAATGATGACATAGGATTGAAGTGAGCTAGATGGCTAAGTGTAGTTTAAGACAATTTTTAACTTCATTATGTGTATGTTATTAACAACTTGTGTGGTGATCATCCGATGTATTCGGAAAGACTTATGTGTTGGTTATTTTTAGGTACTTGTTTGCTATGATGACTTAAACCTTTGGTTGTTTTATTAAATCAACTAGTTGTGCCACTTTGGTTTCCTAATTTAATGTCTTTATTACATGTTATATGATTAAATATGCTCTTAAAAATCAATAGGGTTTGCTACAAATAAACCACCAAAACAGAATACTCTCACAAAAAATCTGAGAAAAATTGTTTTTCTGTGAAAAATGGAACCAACAGAGGGCGCCCCCTTAATTCAGCACGGGCGACCCCCTTAATTTTAAGGGGGGCGCCACCTATTTAAGGGGACCGCCCTAGTATTTCACGGGACCGCCACCTAGTCTCAGCTATCTTTGCCCAGAATGCTTGAACACAATTTGGAATAATTTAAACTAGTTCAAACACATTCCATTTTCAAACCATTTCCTTTCCATAAATTCCCTCCAAATGATCAATTCCAACACACCATCTTCTTCATCATTCATCAACCATTATCAACATCTATGGCATCCACTAGAGCCTCCATTTCCAAAGCCTCCAAGAAACCAAAAATCAACATCATTCCACCAAAATAATTGTTTGTGGATTTAACCTATGATGACACAAAAACTCCATCACCCACACTTCAACTATCATCACCTAGTGCTCCTAATGCACCCTCCAAAACACCATCAACCAAAGATACTTCCTCATCCTCAATTGACTACATACCCAAATCACCAACCTCATCAACATATCTTTCACCCAATGGTTACTTGAACTCACCAACATCTCCTCCTCCAAGAGTTTCTCCACCACCTCCAAATCAAGAAAATGCATCAATGGACATCACTCTCACCCTTTCACCAATCACCCCACTTGATGTCCAATTTGATACTCCATCACCTTCACCACCTATCTTTGGTCATCCCATTCCTTGGAACCTTCTTGAGGCACATGGAGATTCATGCTTGTGTTGCATTCACAATCGTACTCTCATATTTGGGTTAAGAGATGAACTCCAATATATGTTTTCATATATTGAACATATGCTCTCACAACCACCAACAACCATCATCCCACCACCTCCACCATCTTCACCAAACTAAACATACTCTATGTTTAGTTTCTCAAAATAATTGTCCATCCACCATTTTGCAAGCAAGTCCTACGGAGCTTTACTAGTTATAGGACTCTTTGTAGTTTAAAATTTTCATGAATGTTAGCATGTTATTTTCCTTATGTATGCTTGAGTGTGGTTCACACACTATTTTACTTCAATGGATGATTATTGTTGGTTGCATTACTAGTATGCCATATTTTTCCTTCTTGCTACATGTTAGAAATATTTGTATTGTTCTAACTCGTTTTTGTAGCCAAGAAACCATAGCTCGATTCCTTGGTGCCCTCGAACGAGGGGGAGCACACATCAAGGGGGAGCATTTATTCCGTCGATTTAACTAGCAATTCTCGACGATGTCTTTTTGATTCTACAAAAAGGGGGAGAAATGACATGAAACTCACTAAATACTTGTTTAAAAATAATTTTACATTTAATGAGTTTAAATTTTGTAATCATCAAAAAGGGGGAGATTGTTGATAAAATATAATGCCTAAAAACATTACTAATATTTTTTCACATCTTTACGTTTTGATAATCACAAAATATAAAAACGTTCAACGTAAAATTAAACGTAAACAAGTAATTAGTAGTAAATTCTCATTTCAACAAATACATCACTTAAAGGTATGAATAAATAAATGCTTAATGCATTTTATGATCAAAGGAAATTTTTATTCAACCTCACACTTTTATAAAATGTTGTAAACATTTTTAAAACATTACAAAACATTTTCTACAATTAAAAGAAATGTTTTATTCAAAATAAACATTTTGAAATTCAAATTTTCGGACCTAAAATGGCTAGAAAAGTTCCAGAAAATTCCCCCTACACAAAAGACAAACTGGGGAAGCCCTAGTCTTGGGCGGCCCCCTTAAATACACGGTCGGCCCCCTTAAAATTAAGGGGACCGCCCACCTATTTAAGGGGACCGCCCCTAGGTAGACGCTCCCCTAGTTTGTCCTATAAATACTGGACTTTTCCCTATAATTTTCTCACCTTTTGCACTCATTCTTTCTACTCAAAATAGCCCACATATCCTCTCTAAAATTCTTTGATCATTTAATCATAAAGCTTTGTTTCTAAGTGATCCAAGCTTAAATCCTCAAGTGCAAGAGAATAATACTTTCATCATCAAGTGAAGAAGTATTACACCATAAGTGTGTATTGCAATCTTGTTGCAACCATATCACATATATATAAATCAATTGTATATTTGATATTTGTGTGTAGTAGCTAGATCTTAGGGATATTTGTAAGTATAGGTATTTAGTGGTGATCTTACCAAGAAGGGTTAAATAGTTGTGATATAAGTAGAGTGGTGAAGTTAAGTTGTGAAGAAGTCATGAAGTTATGAAGAAGTCGTGAAGTTGTGAACAAGTCATGAAGTGGTGTTGTGATAGATTGGTTTTAGCTAAGATTAGAACTCAACATTTAGCTTTGTGTCATAAATCGGTGTAAGCAACGTTGTGTACGGTTTTCTCCGCCATAAGGGAGTTTGTTGACATAGTGAAGAAAACTCTCGAGTTTGGTGCTCGGGGAGTGGAGTAGGGCGAAGAGGTGCTTCGTTACCGAACCACTATAAATCCTTGCGTTGTGGATTGATTGTTCTTACTCTTATCTCTTGTCTTACATTACTTTCTCATATCATTTTATTGATTGTTTAGATAAGTATATTGTTCATATTGTGCAAGTGTTGAATTCACATAAAAGTCGAATCTAAAATTTTACAAACAAATGTAAAACCTTTAATTAAAAAGCGGTAAACTATTCAACCCGCCTTTTAGTTTTCCACAGTCTCTATCTCTGGTTTGTTTCTCCACACTATGGTTTGCATAGCCCATTCTTGTGACAAACTTCTCAAGAACTTTTTATTGATGTCTTCTTGAGAGGTAACTTCACCATGCATCTCCAGTTGACTAAGTAGCTTTTGAAGTCTTTCATAGGTTTGCTCAATCACTTCTATGCTTGATGTAGTAAAGTTTTCATATTGCTGCTTTAGAAGATTTTTTGAGTTTTCTTTGTAGCAGCATTACCTCCAAATCTGTTCTCAATAGCCTGCATCAGTGTCTTAGCATCTTTGTAGGAGTTGAACTTTAATTGATGCCCATTAGGTAAGGCCATCAACAAAGTGCTTCTTGCCTTCAATTCTGCCTTTCTTTGTGCCTTCTCTTAAATACTTGTAGGAGGGATAATAGTCTCCTTACCATCAACGGTTTTTGTTACTATAGGTGCATTACCATTTTATATAATCTCCCATAGAGTGTAATCAATGCACTGTAGGTACTGCTCCATCCTCATCTTCCAGAGATCATACTCACCAGGTTGGAGTATGGGTAGCTTGATGGTTTGAGTAGATTGAGTATCCATTGTTTCTTAAACAAGTAGATCTTGTGTGTAGTAAAGTTTCTTCTTATTCAAAGCTTCTCAAAAGCTTTTATACCACTTGTTGATCCTAATAGAATGGATCTTGAATTCCTTAGCTTGTGTAAGGATTAGTTATGCAAGATAAATCCAACACAACTATAGTAGAAACTTTGATTGTGAATATTAAAGACTATGTGGAATCTAGTCAATAATACTAAGAAGAATTTTAATGAAACTGTAATGAAAAAGATCAATAACAAAATAGTTTACCAAACTTTCAGCCTCGATATAAAACGAACACTCTTAATAGTGTTAGGGTTTACAAAACCTTGAAGCTATAAACCAAAATGATTTCTAGATTTGATACACACTAAAAGATATTAACCTTTATACCCTAAGACCTCATTTTATACACCAAGGAGTCCTAAATGGGTTTACAATATATTCCTAAGTTATCATGATCTTCTAATCAAATAACGTATACATATCTTTTACAAAAATATCTCATACTTATCCCGTAAGTAATCTTGATAAACAATCTTCATCTTTATCCTTTCTCTTGTCTTTATCCTTTTGACAGTAGAAACTCTTCTAGCAGTTGTAATCTTTCAGCAGTTATAACCAGCAGCATTAACTTTTATACCAGCAGCACTAACTGTGTACAAGCAGTAGTAACTACTTAGAATATTTTCTTCATTCTTCATCAGCAGTACTAAGTTACACTAGCAGTACTAACTTTATGCTAACAGTTGTAACTCTACTCTAGCAGTACTAACATATACTAGCATTACTAACTACTTAGTAGTATTTCTTCTAAGTCTCTAAGCAGTCTTAACTTCCATTAGCAGTAGTAATATACACTAGCAGTAGTAACTAGTAGTACTAACTACTTAGCATATTTTTCACCAAGATTACAAATAACACTAAGTTATGCTTAGCAGCAGTAACTCTAACCTTAGCAGCAGCAACTTTAAGAAGTCTTTTAATCCCAACAATACTCAACACTTCGCCACGAACTTAAAAGTACAAGAAAAGGCAAGTTTATAAATAAAAGTTCCCAACTTGAAAACTAGTTGTACAACCTTGTTTATCTTAATGTTTTTGTTATTAAAAGTAACCTCAAACATGGATGATATAGTTTTTAAGAAGAAAAGATGGCGACGAGCGAACAAGTAGAAGAAAAGTTCACTCAAACGAAGGTAACAATGTTACTTACTTGTTTGGAAAAGATGGTGATGAAAAGCTTGAATATTTAACCCCAAAAGTCTATGAATAATACTCGAATAACCAAAGGAATACCCCAAACAATACTAGGGATGAACCACGATCAACAAACTGCCAACAAAACTTGAATCAAGAAGCAAAAACACCAAGGGATAGTGTGTTTGGTTCGTTCGACGCACACAGAAGGAGAAGGAAAGAAAGAGATTTCTTGTATGTGTGTTTTTAGTGAGAGAACATTTTTAAAGAGTGAATGCATAAATAAGGGAAGGGTGGATTTATACAATGTATCTAGGGTATAACCTAGAACCTTCACAAGATGGTATCCTAGGATTTGAAATGTACTAGGAGACCAACTAGCTAAATTTAGGAAGGGATGTTGGCAATGAGAGGGGGGACGCCTATAGGGGGAATAAGGGGGGTTATTTTTCTAAAGCTTGATTTCTTTTCATAATATATCTATCAAGATATGTTCAAGATATTTAAACTCGTTCAAGAATTTATTTTTTTAATACACGCGATACCCGAAAAATACAAAAACGCGCGACTTTCCTAAGTCACAGAAATTTAAATATATGCTTTCAACATAAAAATGTGATAGTCATCCAAAGAATACGTTAAATAATAAGTCGGAACGCATCCGGTAATGTTTTTCAATTATATGTGGGATAACTTCTCGGTTTTTAGTTAGGTCAACACGTAACTTATAAAAAGTCAAACTTATGCAGGTAAATGGAAAGATTTTTGACATGCAAATTTACGGAGTGTCACATTTAGGTCATTTTTAGGGCTTCTTAACCCTTGTGTACTCATCATAACTCCATGCTTAGTTGAAGTGAAGTTCTTTATCCCTTTTAATCATTCGATATGTCTATGTGTTGTTTGATTAATTATTTTTCGCTTTCAATTAACATGCTTGGCTAAATCTAATTTATGTTTGCCTATGATTGCATAAAACTTAGTCATTTATCTCTTTGATTATTGCTTCTTGTTAATGGTGTGCGCATTAGGCTTTAAAAAACTGGCCATAAGATATTACATTAGTATAGACATGTAGGAAAACGCGATTAGATTAGAGGATACCCAACAATAGTCTTCATACTACCTTGCCATTTGGGTGTATTCTGAATTAAGTATTTTATACTTACACATTACATTAACGAGGGTGACGGGCAATAAAACGAGAGAGATTAACTAGGGAGTAGTGCATGATTAGGTAAACACAATTGTTTAACCATATGAGTTTTTCTATCACTTTACTTTTCTGTAATTAGTATAGAATTAGGAGTAGTTAATTAGTTTAATCAAACCCCCTTTCAAACCGAGATTTTACTTGCTTTCTAAAAAATATGAAAACACAAAAATATCTTCCCTCAACCTCTAGACCTTAGTAACCATACAATTCGAGTCTACCCAAACTATTCCCCTATAGAACGATATAACCCCTGAGTCTTACATATACTACACTATAACTATTAGGTACTCTGCCTAAGAGGGTTGTAAACCTTTTGCGTTGTAACCCACTGTATCAAGTTTTTGGCGCCGCTGCTGAGGAATAGTCTAGGTTTCAGATTCTATCTAGCTTAGGTCTATACACTCGATTCCTATCAAGTGAGATTTTATTTTCTTGTCAATTAGCTTTCTCGTAGTCTAACTTTTCTTTGTGTGTTTGCTTGTAATTTTTTTTAGTAACCAAGTCTTCACTATAGAAAACACAAACCCACCATCACCATCGGAATCACCAACCTCACTAATCGATAGAAAATTTTACAAGCTCAACACACTCCTTATATCAATAAACTTAGTCACCCCATCATCTAATACAAAAATTGTTTACAAGAAAGAAAATGATAGATATGTAATGTTTGTTGAATTAATTAAGGAGTATGATGATTCTAGTAAGGAGGAGTTAGAGGAGGATGACTTATTGTGTAACCCAATTCCGCCTTTGTTTATCAGATGCCCAATCATTGTAGAAGGAAGCCCTTCGATCCTTAAAATACCATGCAACATAGGACACGTACATGTTTGGAAGGCCTAGATAGATCTTAATTCCCCTATAAACATCATGACTCGTATGCAATACAATTGGATCATGAAAAGACAGCTTAAACCAAGGGATGATCCTGAGAGTCTTAGAGGAATACATAATTTCACAAGAAGAGTTAGAGGAATGCACATCTTTGTAGTAAATTTCACTTATATTTCGGATTTCTTGATTGTAGAGGATATTAGTTCGGTTATAGATCCTGGCTTGTCATAAGTGGTGCTTGGAAAGCCATTTGTTGAACTATCCAACATGACGTATGATTCATCATTTGGAATAGTAAAGTTCACAAATGGAACTGATGAAATTGCTTATATGATGCCCTATAAGATAGAGCAATTCAAATCATTGTCAAATATGTAAAAAGAACACAAGCAATTGGTCTACTTTAAGAATGAGGAGGACAAAAATAAGAGTAGTAGGTTATGTGATGAATAAGGTATTAGGGTTTTATAAAGAATGTCTAGAGCTAGGACCCAAGTACTTAACAGGACTCGAAGGGAATAGTAGTAGTGTAAGTGATGAAGGAGTCACGTAAGGAGAGTGACTCCGAGTCTAGTTTAAAGACTCATTAATAAAAAAAACTCTTATTGGGAGGCAACCCAATCTTTTATTTTACCGCATTTTAGGAGTGTCATGTGTTTTTATCTTTATTGTTTATTTTTAAATGTTTGAATTATATATGTGATCATGCTTTGTTTTGTATTTAACATCGTCTTAATTCCAACCAAAGGCATTTTACATGAAATAAGTGTAGGAGAAGGTATATGGTTTCTAAGAACCAAAAAAAAATTCTAACATATAAAATAAATACCTTTAGATTAATTCATATTTTATGTTTTGTTTATTTTGAGTCATATGTTTGTACTAATCGTTTTTATGATGCAGAAATTTCTTTAGGAAATAATTAATGGGTTATTTTTGCAGAAATATTTTCCTAAAAAATGAAATAATAAAACTTCACAGTGTGTGGAGAAGGCGTGAGGATTTATTCCCAACGGCGTCACCACTGTAGCTACAGGATATTTTGTATTTTTTGGAATTTTTGAAAAGTTATTTTTGTAGAATTTCCAGAATTTTTAATTGTCCTAATTCTAGCAGAAAACCACAATTACATTAGTACATAATCCTATCTTTATTGGTTTCGTAGAGTCTAGTACTTAATTAATAAGTGTTATATATCATTTACCGCCGAATTTTACGCTTGGTATAATTGTTTTTTCTCTTTGATTTTCAAGTTATATTAGATGAAGAGAGTCCAGAAGCTCTTTTGATTTTCATTTGGACGATTCTTGGATGAAGATTTATCCGAAATTATCTTCTTCTCCGATATTGAGCAAAACCAGAAGAGTATTAGTTTCTCTCGCTTTTCTTATTTTCCCTTTATTTGTTTTTCGGGTACTCATAGAACATTGGGGACAATGTTCAAAATAAGTGTAGGGGAAGAAAAAGCCTTAGAAACTATTCCTTCAATTTCATTTTATTTGTTCTTAAAATGATGTGTAATATATCGAAACAAAGTTTAGGACGGTAATTTAGCCCAAATTTAATTTTATGGCATATATCGGTGAAACTATAGTATTAGAAGCGTCTCACATTTTTGGGGTGGAAGAATTCATTTTTAATGCTTATGAGAGTGTACTTGTAGTATAATAAATTTTAGAACTTGCTTTAGCGATGCATCCTGAGATTGCTAGTGAGATCGTATTCGTGTGATTAGAATTTACTAAGTGACAAGAGGCATTAGGATAAACCTCTTTTTTAGCCTATATTTGTTATGGTTATGATGATCTCCTCGATCATGTAACTATCCCCACACACTTGCTTTGCACAAATTTTTAGTGTGAGATACCCCTAGTACACCTCTCTAAGCCTACCCTTTTTGTTTTCTTCTATTAGGTATTTTGGAATGACCAAAAGGGGATTTCTTTGGATTAAGAAATTCCTGAATAGACTATTCTAGAATATTTAGTAGTTGAAATTTGTTTACACCTTACCAAAATGTTATACCCACATCGCCTTAGCCTTCCTTGTATTTACTCATTTTAGTACATTACTCTTATCACATTTGTTAAACACTAGTTAATTGTTTACTTGATTACATTGTTGCTAAGTCAAGTCATTGTTAGTGTATACAGTTTTGGGACGATTAAGATTCATGGTAGTTTTTATTATATGGAGAAATGGGGAAGAAAAGTTAAGTCATTACCCCCATATTTGTCTAATACACTCCATGTTTATTGATCCCTCTCAATTTGGGTCATTAGTTAGTTTATTATCGAGTTATCTTAAAGCCCAAGTGTAGGGGTGCAATTATAAACCCCAAGTCATGTACTTTTATTTATTTTTTAACAGATGCCAGGGAAAAAGTGCATAAAAAATGAAAAAAATGAAAAAAGCAAAAAAATATGTTAGAAAATACAGCTTGCCATCTTGTTATTATTTATGTTGAAGAAAGGGTCAAGAAAATAAAAAGAAAGAGTTTGATGCAGAGTTGTGTATATTTGTTCTAGTTTCGTCGAGTCTTGGCTTAGCAACGCCTTTTACATGTATTCTTGTAGATAATTAGCTTGCCACCAGTCAAAATTCCCCCATATCCCCCTACCGTATTTCCTTTACCCTACACCTAAACATCATAACCCATTGAAGACCTCTTTGATAGTAATTCCTAGTGCTTACGCCAAAGCGATAGAGGTTTTGATCCTTTATCAAGCCTATGGTAATTTATATACTATGATAGGTAATGAGTGTTTATTTCTTCTATTTTTATACATGTTATAATTCATTATTACACCGAGAGAAAAAGAGAATCCAAACACTTATGTGAGGTGCTAGTATATAATTTCTGTGCTTTTAATTACAAGGTCTATCCGGTCGTGCCGTAAATTATATTTATTGAGTAGGTTAAATGCCCCCAACTTTGCTATTTATTAGCTAGAAAAGACCATTTGCTTAAGGAAAAGCAAATCCCAAGTGTAGGGGTATTTGATGAGGTGTTATTTTATACACTTTTCAGGGTCATTTAACCCCCAAAATTATGCAAATATCCCCATTTATTATGCTCAATCATTTATTTTTGTTGCTTTAGCATTTGAGGAGCCTTTTAAGTAAATACACGTGACTTGGACTCAATTTGGGAAGAAACGGGACAAGAAGGCAACCCTACAGAAGTTTGATCAAGCATTGGTTTACAGGTCATGGAGACGGCGTCATGATTTCCATCTGACGCCGTCATGGTTTCAAAGTGACAGAGTCACTAACTTTTGTGGGGGTCAAAGAAGCCGACATAGAAGAAGCCCTAAGAAGATTCGGCGGGCTGACGGCATCAAGATTAACAAGCGACGTCGTCAGAGTTACGAGACTATATATACAACCCTTATATTTTAGGTTTTATGTGAAAAAAATCATATGGAAATCGTTAGTAAGCTTTGGAACAAAGATTTAGGTCATTTTTAAGGTTTCTTAACCCTTGTGTACTTATCATAATTCCATGTTTAATTGATGAGAAGTTCTTTATCCATTTTAATCATTCGATATGTCTATGTGTTGTTTGATTAATTGTTCTTTGCTTTCAATTAACATGCTTAGCTAAATCTAATTTGTGTTTGCTTATGATTGCATGAAACTTTGTTAATTGTCTCTTTGATTATTGCTTCTTGTTAATGGTGTGCGCGTTAGGCTTTAGAAAACTAGCTATAAGATATTTGATAACATCAAATAACGTCACTAATATAGCATCATTTATCCCATGTAAATTACCCATTTTGTATAATTATTTCAAGAATTGATACTTAATCGTTTATATTTGACAATTGCAGTAATTATGGAGTACTTTGTAAATATTAGCTAAAAAGGCACGCATTCTAGAGATTAAATGAAGAAATATGAAGAATATTGTTCTAACAACCAATACGCCGTATCCGTCAAGGAAGATACGGCATATCAGTGCCTGCACTTCACAAGAAACCACGAAGACCTATATGCCATATCTAGAAGACTTCTATACGCCGTATCTAATATATAGCAATTAAATATTCTGGAAGATATTAACCATGGTCCCTACTCCAAGAAACTCTCGATACGCCGTATTGACTTCTACCAATACGCCGTATCAACCAAATTACAGACACTATAAATAGAAAACCTAAAAACGAGTTTTAGGTGTGCTTGATCATATTTTCGATACCCTAACCACAAAAGTTGATTTTTAGAAGACAAGAAGAGGAGAAGAGGTCAAGCAAAACTACTAATTCCATAGGGAACACCTTGTAATCCCTATACATTTATAATCGTTAAATTTTTGGTATCATTCGTTTAACTTGGTTAGTTTACCTTGGTTGATTGATTATTCTTGTATTAATTACAATGGTTAAAGGCTAATAACCTTGGGTATTAGCCATGATTATGAAGATTTAAATGTTTGGTTTGTATATATCGATTGCTTAATTTATCGTTGGTTGTTGATTATGTTTATCAATTTATACTTGTTTACGTGCTTAAGTATGTGACCCATTATTCAAATAGATCTAGGAATGCAAAAGATCTCGCTAGCTAGATGCCGGGATGGCTCTCCATATCCGCAATTTTTATATCTAGAGTAATAGGATCACAAATATTTGCCTATCTTTACCATTGGTTTATGTAAACAATTTGGACTAGCAGGTATCCTAAGATCAACAAATAACGTACTGATTCCTTTGGTAAAGACTCGAACAATGGAATACTAGTATATAAAGAGTCGTTAAGCAGTAATTGGGAAAAGTTTCCATGAGCTAGGTGACTCGCTGGTACTTACTCCTTAAAACTTATCTATATATGATATAAATACATAGATAAATGTAAACATAGATAAATATATATCAAGGAACAAATCCGCGAGACCAATGAAACCGGAAGCAGTATAGAGTGTTCCCGGGTCGTTATGTCCCAACGAGGCTAGAGATGGAATATCGAAAGACGATTGATGATTGATGTTTGAATATGACAAGGATGTGATTATGATTGGGCACTAGACCTAATTAGCAAAAGCACACAAAGATAAGCAAGGAAAATAAGCTAAAACAAGCATAAAAGCTAGAAATGAGAAAACACTAAAACTTTAAAAGCTAAAACACAAATAAGCTCAAATAAGCTTAAGACAAATCAAATAAGCTAAACTAACTCTAAATAAGCAACTTCAAAAAGCAATTAAGCTAAATTAAGCAAGATAAACTCAACAGTACTAACAACAGTACTAACAGTATTAACTAACAGAATTAACTAACAGAACTAACTAACAGTACTAACTAACAGAACTAACTACCAGTACAAACTAACAACTGTTAGTTCAATGAAACAAGAAATAAGCAAATAAGCTAAAACAGATATTTACCTAACCCTAATAAGCACTTAGTAATAAGAATAAGCAACTAAAATAAACTAGAATGGCAAACAAGCTAAAAAGCTACAAACTGATACACTATTGAAAATACTTAGAAAAGGAAAATAAGCTAAAGTAAGTTCTACTAAAGACAGTAGGCCAAAATGACTTAATTTACTCTAAAAAGCTAAGCAAATCTTAAATAAGCAGAAACAATAAGCTGATAAGCTAAAATGAACCATCAGTACTAACAGTTTTAACTACCAGTACTAACTCTAAGTTAGTACTGCTAGCTCTAAGTTAGTACTGCTAGCTTTAAAAGTTCCAAAAGTGAACTAGCAGTATTAACTTTGGGTTAGTACTGCTAGTTGAAAATACCCCTTAAAGTTTTCAAAAATCATTTTTCTTTTTATTTTAAGCTGATTTGATCCTAATTGATTAAAAATAGATTATCAAACCACAAAATAAGGCATTTATAAGCAGACTTCAATCAAGAATAAACACTTAAATAAGCTGACTTAATCTAACAGTTTTAACTAAGCATACTACCAGTGCTAACTAAGAAATATGCATAAGTTACTTTTCAACTAACAACTAAGAAAGATAAACACTAAACATTCTGATGAAGCACAAATAAGTAAACATAAGTAACAACTAAGCACTATAAGCAATACTGCAGTAAATAAGAGATATAAGAAAAAGAGAAACTTACAACACCCTTGCTCAAAACAGGGCTAAACCAAGAATCTACAAGCTCTAGCTTGTATAAAACAAGCTAGTAGTGTCCATAAGCCCATCCAGAACTGGGTTATCATCCATAAAATAAGTTGTGGTGTATTTGAGAGTGATTTTAGTGTTTTCCTCTTATCTAATTAACTTTTTAGGTTCACTTAGTTAAAACAGTACAAGCTGTATTGAGAACTTTTGAACATAAAACAACACAATTAGGAAACTTAAAACTTGGGATTGTAAATTGACTTAAAACTTCGAATTTGCATTAAAACTTTGAAAGTGTTACAAAGCTAAAAGTAAAAGCTGTAAATGACTTTAAAAACTGAAAATTAAACTAAGAAATTCTAAGATTAACTAGTTTTTTTTTCAAAGGCTTACAAAAGGCTCTATTTATAGCCGAAGTCTTCTTCTTTTCGACTTCTTTCTTCTGTGTTTCTTTGTAGAGACAAAAACAAAGTGTGTTTGTTGTGTGAGGGGATTCTAAAACAAATCCCAGCCTTTAATCTCTTTTGTGCTTCGTTGGAGTCAATCATAGCCATCGAAAATACTTGGGAAGGGTGAAGGATTGCCAACATGGCACTTATACAGCTGGGGGGTGGTAGAGGAGTGGTTGAAATGATTTTTCTAGGGTGTTGAGTGTTTTGCAGGGGAGAAGGTATGGGACGACATGTCTAGTGTCTGTATGTTGCAACTGGGTTTTGTTTGGGCGGGAAAATGGAGTTTGGGTAGGTTGGCAGCTTTAGCCCCTCACTTCTTATAACTTCATTGTTTCAAACTTTGCCCGGTTTGCAATTTTGACCCTTGTCTTTTTCTTTTGTAATACAACTTGAGGTTTGGCAGTTTTAGTCCCTCAAGTTGTATTTTCTTCATGTGGTTGACTTTTGACTTTGACTGACTTTGGCTTCGGATTGACTTTGTCTTTTCCATTCCGTGCTCGGCTTTGTTTGTTTTTGGCTTTCTTTTTTAATATCCGTTCCTGCACAATTCAAATGCAAAACATACAAATACAATGTATTTTTGGTACGTTTTTAGTCATTTAAGTCCGTTTTTAATGGAAAGTGGTATGTGTAATTAAGCACATACCAAAATCCCCCATACTAAGGTATTGTCGTGTCCTCACGCAATGTTATGAAGTAAACACTCAAGAAACCAAGAATCTTAATCCCCCTCGACTAATAACCTCAAGTCATGTAAAGTCTAAAAATGTGGTCGCAATAACCTGCAACTTTTAACATGCAGGCTGCTAGCGGCCGGTATTTTCATATTTTCGAACCCATTTCCTCAAGCAAATTTTTAGACTTTACATATTTTACAAATAAACACAAACAATAACTAGACATACGAGTCACATTCCAAATTGATAAATGATAAAAGTCATTATTCTTCGTCACACAAAAAGCTAAACAAAAACCTAAATTGGTCAACGTTGTAATTCAAAAGCATAAATCGTTCAACAACCAACCTAAACAAATAAATCCGGGCTAACTCATCTTCGGGGTACTCATCGTCTTCATCATCATTCATGAAATGACTTGGTCAAGTGGGGTCGACGGGTTCAACTGGAGGTTATTAGCGATCAACTATTGATATAACTCGTCGAACCGTTTACTATATTCCGCCACATATATACCTCTTCATTTGTGCTTGGGTTAACACATGTCGGGGGATGTTTGAAGAAGAAGAATATGTACTTTGCCTATAAGGAAGAATCCCCAACATATTTCATATTAGAGGACAAGTTTATAGCCCAAGCCCGGTTTGTGGGCTGTTGGTCCCGTTTAGGGTTTCCATATGTAATCTCCCATATATTGAGCATAATAAATAGGAGATTACATAATGAAACCCTAACGGACCCAAAGTCCACAAATCGGGCTTGGGCTATTTAACCTCAAATACTCAATGACTAGCTAAAATTTCCTCGTTAGTTCGTCCTTGTACCTTAACCGGCTTGGCACCACACGCACACTTCAATCATCCGGACAACTGTAAAGTCGCGGAGGTTCCCCTGCGATGACTCCGTGCTATCCAAAAGGGTAGTCGCCCTGGGATTAGTCGGTTCGCAATGTCGAGTTAAAAATCCAGATATAAAAAAAAGTCACTGCAAAATTTTAATTTCACAAAAATGAAAAACAACTTAGTTGGTTCGTTTACCTTCATTCGTGCATCTCAATCATCTCGAAGGTAAGGTTCCTTAAGCCTTTGAATAAACCTATTAGGGTGTGACTCAAATTACCTTAATTGTGTTTTGGAGAAGCCTTGGAAAACAAGGAGTATATTTTCTAATTTAGTATATGTTTAAATTAGAAAAGGAGAATATTTTCCTAATAATATGTATGCGTTTAAATTAGGAAAAGATTGTGTTAAGCCCTAGATAAAAGAGGATGAATAATGTAGGAATTTTTCATAATCTAAAAAAAGGTGAGAAAACTTTGAGAGAGTTTGAGCTATATTTTTTTGAGAGTTAGAAGTGTCACAATCTTGTAATCACAAAAAATCTTATATTAAGTTTTTCTAGTACGGTAAATTAGGCTATGATAGGGCCGATACGCGTCAAATCGTTTTGTGTTTGTGTTTGTATAATCGATATGTTCTTAATTGTTAGGTTTATTTTTGTATGATCCTTATGTCGTGGGTGTAATATTCCCAACAAGTGGTTATCAATAGCTGACGTTCGAGAAGAAGCATCATAACAACTTGAGGAGGCCATTACGAGCAGAACGAAAAGTTTGTGTGTTTGGTTTCGTCAAATACTGCACAGCGGTGAGTAGAATTGACATTGTGGGTTCGTTAACCGTTGGATCTTCGTCAATTTTGGAGTGGAGGTTCTAGACACATAGATCTACAATCTCATTGAAGGGATTTTCCGTTTGACATTCCAACAGAGAGTTATAGGGCGTCGAAGTTTCTGCCCAGAATCTGTGTTTGACAGATTTTTTGAGGAGCAATTTTTTGTTGGTTTTTTACTGCTCTAGGGTTGTGTGTTTTGGATTGCTGTTTTAAAAAGATGGCAAGTGATATGTCAAAGTTCTCGATCCCGATGTTTGATGGGAAAATGGATTTTATGATGTGGAAGATGACGATTGAGGATGTGTTGGTACAACAAGGCGTTGATGAAGCTTTGGAGGAGAAACAACCAGCAAAGATGAAAGATGATGTTTGGAAGACGATGCAGAAGAAGGCTTCGAGTACAATTAGGTTGGCATTGGCTCCTGAAATCAAATACAATGTTTTGAAGGAGAAGACACCGAAGGATATTTGGTACAAGCTCACGAATATTTATGCATCAAAGTCGTTGACGCCATATATTATTTTATGAAGATGGCATTGTATTCCGTATGAAACCTTGAAGAGGGAAGTAATCATTGCCATGATCACATTAATTCTTTTAATCAGTTGGTTTTTCAGTTAGCAAATATAGATGATGCTATTAAAGATGAAGAACAAGCCTTGTTGATGTTGTCATCATTACCGAAATCATATAAGCCGTTTGTGCAAACTATGTTGACGGGGAGGACCACTTTGACATTTGAGGATGTGCTAAAGGCGTTGCGTGATAATGAGAGAATGACGGGGATGACTTTCCTCCGATACGATTAAATAGTTACTTATTCAGATGACTCTGTGAATAAGTTAGAAATTTTCCCCAACGCGGTAGTTACGAAAGTGGCGTACCAAAAGTCACGTATGGTACGAATATCGAGACAAGAGAGTTAGACGAAATGCTACAAATTACGGGGATAAGGGTCATATGCAAGTAAGGTGTCCTCAATTTCGTGAAGACTTGAAGAGTTTAAGAGATTCGAAGGGAAAAAGGAAAGTTGACGGTGGTGAGATGAATGTAGTTGACAATGGTAGTGATGAGTTTCTTATGACGGAACTCAATGGAATGGGAATTTTAAGAGAGAAAAACAAAGTGGTGTTTGGAAAATATCAGGCGTCAACACATATATGCAATGATCGTGTCTATGTTTTGAGACGTTAACGGCAAGGACAATTATGGAGAAATCAAAGTGGGTAGAAAAAATGATGAATATTGAAGGTGTGGGAGAGTATGTTTTAAGTCTTATGAAGGAGAGAGTGTAAAACCGATTGAATGTGAAGTAGTTCCGGGCGTCGGCTATGAATATTCTTTCACTAAGGTGTGTTTATTTCACTCGAGGGATACCGTTTATAATGTAATAAAAGACACTTGGCAAGTTTTACAAGAGAGAATCCAAACTATATTATTCGAGGACGGAAAAAAAAAAAATTAAACCGAATAATCCTATGTTACTTGGAAGGAAAAGCTTTGCAAGGAGAGTGACTTTTTTGTGGAGGGCAATAAAGGGAAGAAGAAGCTCGAGAAAAAGAGTGCATTTCTCGGATAAAGATGAAGTATTAGGGATTTTGAGTCAAGGGAGGATTTATTAGGGTGTGACTTAAATTACCTTAATTATGTTTTGGAGAAGCCTTGGAAAACAAGGAGTATATTTTCTAATTTAGTATGTGTTTAAATTAGAAAAAGATAATATTTTCTAATTTAGTATGCGTTTAAATTAGGAAAAGATTGTGTTTAGCCTATTTAAAAAGAGGATGATTATGTATGATTTTCATAATCCAAAAAGAGATGAGAAAAACTTGTGAGAGAGTTTCGTGAGTATTTTTTTTGAGAGTTGAAGCGTCTCAATCTTGTAATCATAAATCTATACTAAGTTTTTCTAGTGGATTAGGCTTGAGGGGCCGAACCGGCAAATAGTTGTGTGTTGTGTTTGTTATTCGTTGTTCTTAATTGTTTGGTTATTTGTTGTATGATCCTTTGTCGTGGGTGTAATATTCCCAACAAGTGGTATCAAGAGCCGAGATTCGAGAAGATAATCATACAACTTGGAGAGGCCATTACGAGAAGAACGAAAAGTTTGTGTTTTGGCTTCGTCAATCCTGCACAACGGTGGTAAAATTGACATTGTGGGTTCTGTTAACCGTTGGATCTCGTCAATTTGGAGTGTAGGATTCACTAGACAACATATATCTACAATCTCACTGAAGGGATTCCGTTTGACATTACCAACAAGAGTTATAAGTGCGGACCGAAGTTCGGCCTCAGAATAGTGTGTTTTGACCAGAATTTTTTGAAAAGCAATTTTTTGTTGGTTTTTTACTGCTCTAGGGTTGTGTGTTTTGGATTGCTGTTTTAAAAAGATGGCAAGTGATATGTCAAAGTTCTCGATCCCGATGTTTGATGGGAAAATGGATTTTACGATGTGGAAGATGACGATTGAGGATGTGTTTGGTACAACAAGGTATTGATGAAGCTTTGGAGAGAAACAACCAGCAGAGATGAAATATGAGCTTTGTGAAGACGATGCAGAAGAAAGGCATTCAGTACAATTAGGTTCATGTCTCCTGAAATCAAATACATACAATGTTTTGAAGGAGAAGACAACCGAAGGAATTTGGGACAAGCTCACGAATATAATGCATCAAAGTCGTTGACGCATAGATTATTTTTGAAGATGGAATTGTATTCGTTGAAACTTGAAGAGGGAAGTAATCTGCATGATCACATTAATTCTTTTAATCCGTTGGTTTGTCAGTTAGCTAATGTAGATGATGCTATTAAAGATGAAGAACAAGCCTTGTTGATGTTGTCATCATTACCGAAATCATATAAGCCGTTTGTGCAGACTATGTTGACGGGGAGGACCATTTTGACATTTGAGGATGTGCTAAAGGTGTTGCGTGGATAAATGAGAGAATATAAACGGTGAATGATAGTCCACGATAGCGATAAATTGTAACTCGCAGATGACTCTATGAAGAGGTAGAAATTCCACGCGGTAGTTCGAAAGGGCGTTCTAAGTCTCGAATGGGAGAAGATCGAGACATGAGTGTTGTCGAATGCTACTATTACGGGGATACGGGTCATATGCAAGTAAGGTGTCCTCAATTTCGTGAAGACTTGAAGTGTTTAAGAGATTCGAAGGGAAAAAGGAAAGTTGACGGTGGAGAGATTGAATGTAGTTGAACACTGGGAGTAAGTTTTCATATGACAGGAAACTCCAATGGATGGAATTTTGAGAGAGGAAAAACCAAAGTGGGTGTTGGATAATGCAGCGTCATCACATATATGCAATGATCGTGCTATGTTTGAGACGTTGAAACGGCAAGGGACAATTTGGTGAAATCAAAGTGGGTAGTAAGAAAATGATGAAGATTGAAGGTGTCGGGAGTGTATGTTTTAAGCTTCATGATGGAAGTGTGAAAACCGCTTTGAATGTGAAGTATGTTCCGGGTGCGGCTAGGAATATTCTTTCACTTGGTGTGTTGACGTCCCGTGGGTACCGTTATGTTGGAAGAAAAGACACTTGCAAGGTTTACAAGAGAGATCAACTAGTTATTCGAGGACGGAAAATACCGAATAATCTATGTTACTTGGAAGGGGAAGCTTTGCAAGAGAGGACTTTTTGTGGAGGCAATAAAGGGAAGAAGAAGATCGAGAAAAGAGTGCATTTCTCGGATAAAGATGAAGTATTATGGATTTTGAGTCAAGGGAGGATTTATTAGGATGTGACTCAAATTACCTTAATTATGTTTTGAGAGCCTTGGAAAAACAAGGATATATTTTTCGAATTTTAGTAATGTGTTTAAATTAGAAAAGGAGAATAATTCAAATGTATAATGCATTTAAATTAGAAAAAGATTGTGTTAGCATATATAAAAGAGGAGATTATGTATGATTTTCATATACCAAAAAGAGGTGGAGAAAAAACTTGTAAGAGAGTTTTTGTGAGTATTTTTTTGTAGAGTTTGAATGCGACTCAATCCTGTTGTAATCATAAAATCTATATTAAGTTTTTTCTAGTGGATTAAGGCTGAGAGGGCCGAACCGGCAAATAATTGTGTGTTGTGTTTGTTATTCGTTGTTCTTAATTGTTTGGTTATTTGTTGTATTATCCTTTGTCGTGGGTGTAATATTCCCAACAAAACCATGGTTCAAACCTCGATGAGTGGACATCTTGGAGTGGTAAGGAAAAGTCCATAACGGCCACGGGAACACCGTTAGGCATGTATATCGGAGACAAAAAGGATCAACTTCTCCGGATAACCTGAACATGGATCCTTTTTCTTTTTCTTCTTTACCTTCATTGGTGTATTTCAGCTCCATTCACACTAGAATTGTCAACATAGACTCATGTGTTGGTCCTTTACCACTTATGCAATTGATAGTCACACTTTGGGAGATGACGAGGAGTAATTTTATTTCATTTCCAAGTCAGACATATCATTGTTTTTTTTAGTATCCACTTGTTTGTGTGGTCACACATTTTTACGGTTTTCGCCAAGTTTACTTTTCCCCCCATGGGAGCAAACACATTCCTAGCCACCACTGAGATTGATGGGCATCTATTATAGCTAATTACTGAGCACACTTTGAGAAATGAAATAATACTTAAACATCGGTCATGGATATGCATTAATGTTGTGGCAAATTGGACATGTTGGGCAAGATCACACAAAGAGCTAGTATGATGACAAAAAAACTGGGACATAATATCTACTTTTGAGTGTGGGTTGAAACGTGTTTGCCCGATCATCACAGACCCTTTCTTTTCTCATCTGTTGATGTGTTTAATTTTAAATGAAAACTACATTAACACAATAATAATCCAACTTCTCAAAATGATTTACGTGGTTTTATGCATTTGAATCCCTCAGATTACTTTTGACCCCTTCCCTTTTAATTTAAACCGTTTTGCTTAGTCTAACCTGACTTGTAAGAGAAGAAACATAACTCAGATTGACCTGTTTATCGACCGGTTTAGAAGTAAATGGTACGAGATTATCACCTTAACTCTGATGCAATCTACAGTATATGACTAATTTTAATCCATTCTTAATCGTTTGGTTATTGGCAGTATTGCAGTAACACTCTCATGACTTTCAATCAACCCAATGTAATTGATGTGCGGTGAAGTTCAACTTGAAAGCACGGTAAAAGAACAATGACTAGTGATGGGTGTCTCACAATTTAAGGGTCATTGCGATAATGCACTTTTTTTTGAACAGTGACTCTTTACTCGTCGAACCTTACTACACTTCTTAAGAAGGTCGTAGGCATATGCACCAATATTTTCCTTGTTTTATAATGAAAATCACTATAAGGTCACTTTTATCAATGGTATATAACATCAACAGCCCACCTAAGGTAAGGAGATTGTGCGTGTGTGTGATTATTCCAACGTAGTAACAACTTATGTTGCATGCATGAGTATGTAGCACTTTAAAGATCTCATGGTTGTGTATTTCTTGACTCATGCACATGAGATCTTAATGGCATGCAAGTCTTACATGGAAGGAGGTTTTCTTGGGGGTGCGAACTGGGAAGGAGCCTTAATAGACGCATTTGTAAAATTAGGGCAAAGGATACTCAAGATTTCCCTTCCTTATTGGTGAGCAATATTTTATTATGATTAGGGTTATTGCCAATATAGTCTGGGTACGGTCAACCCCAACTCGAACCTTGTAACTTTTGTGTCGATATAATCCTTTCAATGTTTGTCTGGTCGGTTGGGTATTGGGTCAGAATGGGTTTCAATCGAAGCGTGCCCTGTTTTGTTTACTTTAAAACACATTTTTTCGTATTAAATTATATAGAAGATGTACGAGTAATAGTTAACCGGTTATTATGATTGGTTCAGAACATAGAAATTACAACAGTTATTATTAGGGTTGACTAATAGAATCCTCTATACATAAGAAACAGACATTAGGCGACTTTGACCCCAGTTGACCTCCTCGACTCATTTGAATACGACTCCTTTTTGCAAAATTTGATACTGATCTTTTTGTGGCCGAGTTGATACTAAGTCATGTTACCATCTGTTAAAAGAAGATATGACAGAGGAGGCGGCACTATCCACTTTACCCGAACCAAATGGTGAGGGATATGATACTTTCATTTCTGTTCTAACTGAAATAATTTAATCGACCCACGAATGGGTTTACGTGTGGGTCGTGTTTTTTTTTTCTTTCCCAGTTTTAATGCAGCCCAAGTGTTGAAGAATAGACCCTCTTGTTTCTTGAGGATGTATAAAGAAAGGGGTTGTACTAAAATGGCATAACTTGGGGTACGGGACTCCCTTCCAGGCGCAGGACCAGGCAAATGGAAGCTTCAAACGAGGAGCACGTTGTGGTAAATAGCCTAAGGCGGTTTATGAAACTTTTGGGCCCAAAAACGACCTATTTTAGAATTTATTTACATTTTTTTTTGTTTTTTCCAAAATTGTTAAACGTAATTATTGGCTTAGGTTTTCGCCCGTTTTCATATGGGCCCATTTTTGATTTCCAATTTCTATTGATAGTATTGAATGAAAGATTGTATAATATAATGCAATATATGAAAGTTTAATTTTGGAAAGTTTATCCTGATTATCGATATTCTAGTGAATCAACGATAGTTGGAAGGGTTGTTTTCGGTATTCGCGAGAATCAACAGATTCAATTTGTGTGTTTTGTTTTTAGTCTACATCAGTTGATATCAAGAGCCGAAGTTCCTGATTAAGATGCTTTTCAAAGGAGAATAGTCCTCGTAATGATGTCTATGAACAATAATTTCAGCAGCGTGTTATGACAAGAATGAATGAGCGATTAGATCAATTGGCTGACCGGATGAATAACCTGATGAATCAAGGAAGGCGTGGTATTAATTGTGACGGTCAGGAAAGTAAAGACGAACAATCATAAAATCCGCTCTTTGAGAGTATTTGGATCATTTAATAAACCATTGAAAGAGGTCATAAAAACTCGAGTACACCATGGACAAATTTTAATCTGTTAGCCTTAATACACTAATAAAATGACATTGCCTACTGTTGTTCAAAGTAAAATAAACCATGACTCAACTCTCTATGTATGGTTTTAATCAAGGTTATAAATAACGTGAGGCGTGACGTGAGCGGCATGGCAAAGCTTTACGCCTTTGCGAGCCATGACGAGTCATGGCGTTTTTAAGGCGTTACCTAAGGCGGCACAAAATACGAAAATATTTATAAAATTATATATTTATATCATAATACAAATATATTGCGTTTACAAAAAGTGTCATACATAAGGAATAGTGTCAAAAAACTATCTTTGCATGTAATCTTTTTCATTTCTTTATAAAAATACATTTTTTATCGAAATTGAATTCAAAAAAGTCTTCAGGCATCACGTTTTATCGCGTCTTATCACGTTTTTTCACTCATCATCTCACGTCAAGCCTTAAGCCAAAGCATGGTCTATTGTGTTGCGTGAAGGTCAGCCTCGCAGCCTTTGCGGTAGGCCTTTTCGAGGCCTTTCCGAGCCTTTATAGAACCATGGTTTTTTATAATCACCTAATGGATCTTTATGTTCCTTACCTCACTTGGGTATATAATTAACATGTATTAAGGGGGAGGCACAAGGTTTTGGTTTGGGTCGGTTTTTGGTTAAAACCGAAACCAAACCGAAATATACGGTTTTTATAAAACTAAAAAAACCGAAACCCATAGCTCGTTTTTGACTGGTTTGGTTTTTTTTTTTCTGAGTTTTCAAACGTTTATATTTATTGTCGCTAATTTATATTAATAAACTTGTTTTACGTAGAAAATTGGTTATTCTTTTTTATTTTTTTGTCAATATGAGCCTAATAATGTTTACCTAAATTTTCACAATTATACACATATAAATGAGACGCACATACTTGCAAGTGAAAATATACATAGTATGCTCATTGTCATATATGTAACGATATATTGTCAAGTAAACACACGTACATGACAAACACATATATAAATATTAAGATATATATATATATATAGTATAATATATAGAAATATAATATAAATATATATATAATATATATATATATAATATATAGTATATATATGGTAATTGATCAAATAAAAATACAAATAAAACGCGAGAGAGGGATAAAAAATATTTTATTTTTAAAAAGTTTTCAAAAAATTCTAGAAAAAATTCCACAAGATCGTGTATGTAGTGCATGAAAAAGTTTGAGAAGGGAAGTTTTCTAAAAGAGGATATTTTTTGCCGAAAGAAAAAAATTTATGAAAAAAAACCGTTTTGTTTTGCATTAAATCGGTTTTTTGTGCATCAAAAATTCGTTTTTGTACCCAACTTCTTTTGACGTTTTTGCATCATAAATTTTATGCGCATCAAAACTATAACAAGATGATAAATTTTAGCATCAAAAATTTTTGTGCATCAAAAATTTCTTTTTTTTTTTGGTGCATTAAAAAAAACGTATAAAAACTCAAATTAGAAAAACTTTTCCCTTTTTACAAAAGTTTTATGCACCAACAAACCTGATTTAATGAATTTTTTTTTGGAATTTTTCGAAAACTTTTTTAAAAATAAATTTCTTTTTTATTATACTCACGAATATTTGTCTTTTTATTTTAACCTTCCTCTCTCTCTCTCTCTATATATATATATATATATATATATATATATATATATATATATATATATAATATAATAAATATATAATAAAAATATATATAAAAATAATAATATTATAATGTCACTCACAAAATAAATATTAATTTAAAATTTGGATTTATTATTTATTTATTTATATTATAAAATAAATTATATATTAATCATATAATACTAGTTTTGGTTCGGTTTGTTATTAACTGTTCGGATTTTTGGACTAAAACTGAAATCGATACCGAAATTATTTTTTGATTTTTAAAAAGTAAAAACCGAACCATCGGTTTCTAGTTTCGATCGGTTTTTTTGGTTCGGTTTTTTTCATTTTTGGTTTCGATTTTTTCGGTTTTTTCTGCTCTCCCGTCATGTAACTAGAGGTGACCAAATAAGTTGGTGGGTAGGTTGTGTTATGGGTCATACTGGGTTCGGGTCAAAGGCCAAATGACGAAAATAATGCTCTCTTAGTCATGATTGGCATGTTTATTTTCGGAATTGTTTAAAGGAATATGCTACATCCACAAAAAGACCACAAAGAAATATCCACAAACATGAGATGTCATGTTTTGATTGGATTAATCAAAGATAAGAGAGAGAAATTATTTGGAAAGCAATCAATCAAAAAATGCCCCATTGTTCAATTTAAAGAATGTTTTCTTTGAGGTTCTTTTGTGGATATAGCATAGCTCTTGTTTAAATGATAACCAAATCCGTACTTTACTTAAGTGGCTTATTAAGTAGTATCAAACTATCAATATTTGGATGACCTTGATGAAAAAGTGTCGAATACTTGAGTAGGTGGCTTCCACGTACATTCGAAAAGATATAAACAAAAACGAATGGGCTATGATAATCAACATAAATAAATTTTTTTTTAACTCATCCTTTGTTAATCATCCGTTTTCAGGTGGTTACCCGAGAGAAGGTTTGATAATCAATCAATCTTTGGTGAAGCCTATCTTAGTCTCACTAATTGTGATAGAAATGCGACATTCAGGATATAAAAACCTCCCAAAAAAACCATTTGACCTCCCATGTTTTTTTGATTTTTTTTATATATTTTTAAAACTGTGACACTCAATCTGTAAAAAAACTCGAAACGAAAACAATAAAGTTTAACAGGTCAAAAGTATGAAACTGTTAAAAATTACAGAACAGAAACTGATAAAAAACTGCGTTGCACTGTAAAAAGAGAGGTACAAAAGGAATCTTTATACATTTTTGATACTTTTTAGCGGGCCAGGGGGTACCAATAGTAACACCCTTTCATTTAAGATTCGGATTGTTTTTTAACTGTTTGAACTTTAAAGTTGTTCCTAAAGTCAAACGTCAAGTCTGACGGAGTTTTATTCGAGCGGATCTTTGGGTAATTGCCAGGCCTTTCCCTAAAAACATTAGTTTTAGTTTCCCTTGTGTGAAATTACATATTGAAGCCTTTCAAGAAAGCATGCTATATATAAAGTGTCACCATTTATTAAGATATAATGTAATTAGTTATCTAAACATTCAACATATTACTCATTTAAGATATTTTCTCATCTAAATAAATTTTTTTTCGTGAAATATATGCATGCCCATGCAAATAATTGTTAACGAGACATATTTTGAGGCCTTGAGCGGTCGCCCACCTTACACATCCTCAAAGACGGCCCTGGTAATTGCATGTCCGAGAGAGAATTTGGAAGGATGGGTGTTGTGAGGGGTACTCATTAGTAGTTAGTGCAATTTCGGGTTCTCATATCACATATTATACCTTATCGTTGGGGTACTCCAACAAGACCAACAAGAATAAGCCATGAATCCTCGCATTCAGCACGTTTCCAAAAAGAAACACGACCCTTTAAAATTTGGCTCGTAGCAACTCCCACCACCAATACAATGCACGACCTCGTGCATTTACATTCGCACTAACAAACTACTTTTGGCTTACTCCTGCCGGCTTCAATATGTCTTAAAAAGACACTTGAATTTCGACTTTTTGGGTCCCAGTGTGTTACTCAGCTTAACATAAGTATAAAACCAAAATCTTTATTTGAAGCATCAAAACACACTCATTGGACAAACGACGTGAAAAAGGTATGAACTTTCTCAATGATAATACTTGGGAGATAACTAATTTACTTAAGATTGAAAAGTCATAGGTTGTAAGTGGGTGTATAGAATTATATGCAAGTCTAATGGAGAATTGAAAAATATTGAGAGTATTTGCAGCGAAATTGTCTGATACTTCAAGAGTTCTCGTCTCATAGTATTCTTCATACAGAGGACCAAACAAATTATCCAATTCTTCTTTTGACGGTATTTCATTCGAGTCTTCTGATGAATCTTGAAAATTAGAGCAGTTGAGACCGGGTCCTGAATTGTTGCATTCAGAAGCCATTGTTGTAAGCTCATCAAATTTCCATAAATGGTTTCCCATTATCTTTCTTGTTTAGTCGGTTTATAGATTCGAAAACCCCTCATTGATGACTCAGAATATCCAATCAAAGTTACAATGTCGCCTTTAGTTTCAACTTCCCAAGATCCATCACGTCATTTATTAAGATAAACTTACAATAAGGGGGAAAATCCTAAACACAGAAGTTTTGAACATTGGGTTTCCTACCTTTAATCAACTCGCAAGGAGTTTTCTTGTACCTCGTATGTACTAAAGAGCGATTTTAAGTAAAGCAAGCAATGGAAATCGCTTAAGCCCATAGGAATTCGAGAGATTTTGAAAAGATAAGCATGTGCAGGGCAACCTCTACAAGTGTTTTATTTCTGTCTGTTCAACAACATCAGTTTTGCTGAAGCATTTCTAGCAATCAGGGAAGAATGATGTATACAAGCCTAGCTTTGTCAAATAAGACCTCAGTTTCACGTTTTGAAAGAGCCACTCAGACCTATCAGACTGAACTTAAAGGATTTGAACCCGCGTAAATTTGTTAAATCTGAGTAATGAAACTTAATGATCATCTCTAAAGCCATCTCTTTTGTTTCGAAAAGAAAAATACAGCCCAGTGAACTGAAGTAACAGCGACAATGACTAGAATATATCTTTTGCCGTTAATACTTTCTACCCTCATTGGCCCACACAAATCCATATGAATCAATTCTAGCTTGGAATGTGGTACTCAGAACCAATTTAGGAGTGAGAATGGCTTTCTTTCTCTTTCCTTGCTCATAGGCTGAATATAAATGATCTTTATCATACTTAAATTTCGAAAGCCCATCAACTAGATCTTGTTTAGTGAGATGATTAATGGTACCGAGGAAATTCAAAAGAGAAGTCACGATATCCATAACCAGATTTTGTGTACGTGGCTTTGAAACTAAGCACACGGTGGGATGAACGGCCATTTTAAGAAACTGAGATGTGTAGAGATTAGAATCAAGTGAACCGGTTAAGTAAACTTCACCCTCCAATGTCTACCAAGAAAATATAATGTCCTGAGGCCCTCAACATATTATTTAAGTATATTTGACATATAGTGAGATTACCCTAAACATAGTCTCCATATCAAGTAATTGCTGCGAAGTGATCATTACCGAAGCGGACTGTTCCCGTGAATTTCTCAACAGAATTTCTTAGCAATTTAAGATTTCCAGGCATGTGCTTCGAGCACCACCTATTAACAATCTAAAGGACGAGCTGAATCACCTGCATCACATGCAACAAATACAGATGAATGAGTGGACAGTTTGGCTACCCATTGTTGTTTGGTAACCAGTGTTCTAGAGTGAGTTCTAGCACTAGTACTACTCTTATTAACACTCGGTGGTGTTTGTGCATTTGGGTTATTAGGTGACCAATTGAAGTTCGATTGGTTTTCAAACAATTTCTGCACTACTCCATTCCCCTCGTTTTAATTTTTGTTCATGAAGTTCTAAGGTGACCTATTTTGTCTAGATTCAGGAGTTAGTGATGATGCACTGCACGGGAGACTCCTTATTCATTGCTTTTGGGGGTGTAGCAACACTAAACCTAGATTTCGCAACTACGAGAGTAGCTCCTACTTGACTAGATTTCGCTGCTACATGGGAGGTAAATAAGGCTTTTTTTAATCTAGAATTCGCAAACAAAGCATAACGAGCAACACATTTATCATGAGAAATCATAAAAACATCTTTGCCACATGAAACACATACAAGATTCGAACCATCATTCACAGCGTTTACAGTTTTTGCTTTTAATACATTTGCGTTTGATTCAGAAACATTTAAATTCAATGTATCACGCTTATTAGAAACTAAACTAACACTACTTTGAGATTTTTTGACATCCTTAGAAGTGCTCTTAGACTTAGTGTTCAACAAGACTCTTTTCTTTGAATTACTGTCCTTAGACTCTGGTCTTCTAACACTACTAGAACTTGCTACTCCTGTGGAATTAGAAGAAAACATGTTAGATTTAGCAACTGGCGTTTGTGTTTCTGTTTTTTATACGACTCTATACATTCCTCATGCGATTACATTCGTATTCTTTTTCTATCCTTGCTCTTTTTTAGGTGTAGAACATCAAGTGACTGGTTTTGACTTATCCGTTTTGACCTCAACCTTAGAAACCATCTTAGCCTTTTAAATCTTTGTTTTTATTCATTGGTGTAACACAGAGTAGTTTCCCTAAGGTCGCAGATTTGTCAAACTTAGTGTTCACATTCTTCCCCTTTTCAGCAGTTTTAAGCTTATCTTTGAGTTTAAAAATTGTCATCAAAAGATCTTGATTCTTAGCACGCACATCACCATAAGCATATGTCTTTTGATTGACATTTTCAATTACTCATTAAGTTCCCGTTGATATTGAACCCATGTCGTTTTGATTGAGTTGAAAAGCTTTTGATATTCAAGTTTTATATTTTTCTTTTCTGCGATCAAAGATTCAACTTGAATATTTAACGACACGTTTTCACCATTCAACTTTGCCATTTTTGACTTCCAAGAGACAATCACAAGAATTTTTTCTCTTTTGATTCTTCAAATTTAGTTCAAAATCTATGCTTTGAGCTTGAGATCTTTTAAAATCATTTTCAAGAATCTTGATTCGTTTGAGCAAATTTGCTTGGATATCTTTGGAGTCATTTGAGATTTTTTTCCTTTTTCAAGTATCAACATCTCATTTTTCTGTTGTTCAACAGAAATCAGCACACAATCCCTAACTTTTCTTTCTAAAGATGCTTCCAAAAGTCGATCGATTTCTTTCTGAAAAAGTTCATCTTTTTGTGATTGATTCTCTACTTTTCTTTCAATTGACTAAAAAATTTCTAACATCTCATGTACTTCTGCTGTAATCTCCTATTTAATTTCTTTTGAGCATTCATTCAATGTTCTTGAAATCAAAACTACCTCCAAAGTGAAAATGCGTCTTATATCAACTTTATTGTCATAGATAAAACTTCTGTCTTTGTCCATTTTATGATGAATATTAATGAGTTTTCCTAACTCTTTGATTTCGTTGTCCAAATTAACAAAAAGTTTTAGCCAATTGACTCTCATTCGGCATCTTTTTAGGAGGTAAATTTGACTTCTACTCGAAAACTTGATACTGAGATTCAATTAAAAAATAGAAGGAGATGAAAAATAAGTTTGTTCAGCCGAAAATTTCCATTTGAGGAACAAATGATTCATAAAGCGCATTTAATTTTGGATAATCAAGTGGAATGATTTTATCTTTCATCTTCAATCGACTTTTTTCGCGTCCTCAAGAGTTTCCTCATAATCAGGTAAATTAATTTTTTTCTTTTTTTAATTTGTTAGAGACTGTTGCCATTTTAATCTATAGGTATATCTGCAAACTGGCTTTCTTGAGATGTTTCCGAATTCTGATACCCAACCCAGTTTTTAATAATGTGGATCATAAAACCAATTTTGGTTTTTTTAACCAAGCATATGATTAATTGAAGTGAATGTGTTATTTTGTTAAACAATTTTGATCATGCGAGATTAGTTTTTCTCTAATGTGAACATATCCTCAAGAAAATTGCCCTCTCGATTTTTGCTTTGAAATCCTTTTTTGACCTGATTCATTTAATTTTGATTTTTCAAAGTTTCTTCACGGGATTTTAAAAACTGATCCTCGAATTTCTTCTTTTTCTTTGAAAAGTTGTCTTTTCAACATTTATGTGTCAGTTAGCAACTCCTCATATGCTTCTTTTTAATTTAAAATTTGATCTGGTTTGTTTTCAAATTCTTTAACCCGTTCCTTACACGTCTCAAGTTCCCGTTGTAACAAGGCTTTTTTGCTTTTGCAGCTCAATATTCAGTTTGCGTTGATTTTCAGTTTCTACTTGAACATTATTTAATCATGATTCAAAATCCAGAAAGGATGATAAAGAGAATTTGCATCATGATCAGCTTGTCCACTATTATTGTCACACATAAGGATCATTAAAAATGATATCAGAATCAATTTGATCATTAGCAGTTGTGTGTATAATAGTTTCAAGTTTCTCATGATGGCGGTCTTCATGATCACTCTTTAAGAATAATCCAATGATCATATCGATTTGAGATGCATTTACCTCACTGATCAACTCAACATCATAAGTCGGTTCAGCATCAGACTTATCATCAGTAGGTTGAATGTGTGCCATCATGATCACTGTTGCATTTAGCTCTTGCAACGCATTATCTTCATAAGCATTATCGAGCATAAAATCATTTTCCTCTTCATTTAGATGCACTCCAGCTTCATCTTTTGTTGCTAGCAGCATGTGTTCCCTAAAATACTTAGCATCACGAACTCTGGGTTTTGGACAATCACGTGCATAGTGGCCTCTTCCATTGCAGTTGTAGTACTGAACATTTGTCTTTCCTGAAGTTGACTCAGTCCTTGGAACTCTCTAAACATTATGATCAATCTTCTTCAAACTTCTGAATCAGACCAATTACTGCATTAGTGCTTTATTCCTGTTTTGTTCTTCCTCATTCCTATTTCCATTCCTTGCATACTAACATTCTGTTTGCTTTGAATATCCACACACCATACATGGATCGCAGTCTTGATTTCTTGTGTTTGATGATGTACGAAGACGATTATTGGTTGGCGTTGAGTAGTGTTTAGTGATAACTCGTAATAATAACATCATTGCAGTTGAAAGGTTGTCTTCTTAAGCATCTCTTTGTATCTCCCCTTGATAATCATCATCGTTATCAATCAGGTATGAAGGATGAGTGACATAGTATGGTTGTGGTGAACGAGAGTATGATGAACTTGCATGTGAATATAAAGAATGATCATGTAAATTTGCAACTAAAGCCAATGGATCATGATTCATTGCATCTTTCTTTACTTTAGACGCTTTGACATGTGGTTCAAATTGACTCATGTAATCATACAAAACATCAAAATTTTTCTTTCCTCGAGAACATATTTTGTTGGACGAGCCAAGGTGACATATTTGCTCCACTCAGGTTGCAATGAGTTAAGGAATTTGGTGTTAATGGATATTTCTTTGGGAGTAAATTTATTCCGATCCATGATGTTGATGAGTGTTGAAAACCTCTCATACACATATGTCAATGATTCACCATCCTCAACCATAAACTTGTCAAACTCATTTCCATTAAGCCTTGATTTCTTTCCTACCAACTTATTTTGTACCTCGAATCAGTCTTTATCATAAGCTCCACAGGTTTGAGCATCTTTGCAATCATCCACAGAGTTGTAGATAATCATTGGGTATTCCTTCCTTGAAAATGTAGTTCATTACCTTGATATCCTGCATAATATTGGTTTTTTTATTTTGTTGAGATAGCTTTTTTATTGATTGGTGTCAAGAATTGTTGATATTATCATTTGGATACACAATTATTTTTCCTTTTGATAATGACCTTTATGAATTGAAAAGTCTCATCCATTCTCCTTCTTTCCTTTTGTTATCAAGAAACCTTAAAACTACGCTTGCCCATGAGGGCCACATAGCTTCCTTTCTCTAAATAATTGAGGTTTATTTTCAGCTCCCGACTCCGCAAGTGTTTGTTGATTTGCAATCGACATATTTGAGAAATTCAATGAATACAATGCAAACTTAGATCATTTTGGAGATAAAGACTTGCTATCATGAAATCAAAAGGTAAACAACAACTATCCTTTGTATTACACACTGGTACGAAACCTAAACTTGATACGAAACCTTGACGTTCAACCTTACTTGATACGAAAGTCCAATATCCGAAACCTTAACCACTGTATTACGAAACATCTGGATACGAAAGCTTCTGGATACGAAACGTGTAATACAAAACCTCTGGATATGAAACTTGGAATACGAAACCTCAAGTATCAATCCTGTATTACGAAACCTGAAGTATGAAACTGGAAAGATGAAACTTGGAATATGAAACCTCTGAATACGAAACCGTGATACGAAACCTTCAATATGAAACCTTGAATACGAAACTTGAAGTACGAAACCGAAACCAGAATTATAAAACCTTTTAATATGAAACCAAAACCTTAACCCTGATTCCTGAATTACGAAACCTCAAATATGAAAGCTTCCACAGTGATACGAAAAACTGTTGGTCCCTTGGAATCTGATATAAGGTTTATCAAATTAAACTAATCATATTCCATGGCAACGGAGTGAGTTTTAAACAGATATATATGAAGAATATAAAGAACAAGTTTAAAACACACATAAGTACTTTTCAACGTAGAGGTTCTTATTAGAATCAAATATAGAATCTATGACACCCTTGCTTGCTGAATCGCAAGGTGGTTGAATGACAATTGGGGTGTTATCTCCTTCGAACTTAAAGTCTAACCAAAATTAAGAGAGTAAGAAAACAAACTACTTTGACTAAACTGAAGCTTCAGCTTTCAGTAGTACCGTTCAGTTTGTTTTAGAGATAAATGAACTCTTCAATGTGTATCACATTAATTGGATAACATTTACTCTTGGGATCCCTTTCCTTTTATAGGCAAAGGGATTAGGGTTTACAAGTTAACCTAGTACGTGTGTCATGCATTCAATGGGTGGTTGAGATGCCATTTAATGCAGATGTGCTCTAAAGTACCAGGTGCAGTCCTTTAAGAAAAGTTGTTGTACATCTATACCAACTTTAGAAACACTTTTTCCCAAGGAGATTGCTTTATTCCTTTTGACATAAAACAATCTTTTTCCCGCCTTGTAAACCTTCTAGAAGTGAAACAAACGTTTCAATCTTCTGTTAAGGAGATAGACAATGTTAAGCTTGGAATTATCAACCAAGCTGAACTGAAGCTCTTTGCATAGGCCTTCTTCAGTTTCTAATCCGCTGCATAAACTGAAGTGAAGATACTTCCCAATCTTCTAAGGACCTGAAGAGATAAAGCTGAAGAAATTTCAGCGACTCAAACTGAAAGACTTCAGCTTGAGTAACACTTAGAGGATTTTATGTTTAATTCTATTGAGAAACTGAAAGGCTCGGGAACTGAACCCAACAACATCCCGCTACATTGCGAGGGTTCATAAACCTCGTTACTAAAGCACTTATAAGGCTTTCACTGGAAATGAAAATCAAGCAGTAAATGGGCTTGAAATAAATTTACAACTAGATGGGGGCCTCTTATTATTTACCTCTATACTAGAAACTATAAGAAAGAGAATACTACTGTACTACGTAAGAAATTGAAAAACCTTGACCAGTCAACTCCTTTTACATTTACATTTGTCGGCGCTGCAACAAACCTTAATTTATTGATGAGCATAACTGCAACAAAGTGTTATTTAACAACGACGTTGTTAATAGATTTGAGCCATTAGTAGGGGCCAAAATAAAAACTCAACGAAACATGAACTAGAATTTATACTTCGAGCTAGATGTGTTGGGTCAGTTGGGGGTGGCTGAGCACCCGCTAGCCACCCTACTGGCTCCGCCCCTGCCCTTAAATCATACAAACAGATTCTCTTAAAACAATTAGATGCTAGAATCTAACAAAACATATTATCTAATCATATAAGATGTATACCATAATGTATTGCATGATGCTTTAATCAAAATAATAGATGCTCTAATCAAACATACATAGTGAAACCCTAATGTGTTCATAGATGCAATAAACAAAACAGAAAGATGCCCTAACTTAACATTAATGCTTTTATCATACTAAGAGACAGGGATGAGTTTTAGAAAAAACTTGATATTCGTAAAAAAACAAAGAAAACTAAACCTTTTCTCTTTTTACTAATACTTCACGTATGGTCTATCAAGGGGCGCACTAAACCATCACGCTTGTTGACAGTGGTTC